>JARHVA010003951.1:830000-1055000 GCA_037957365.1 Torreya grandis | reverse complement strand
AAATAAATGATCCTATAAATTCTAATGATAATACTTAATTATTTCAAATTTAAACCATTAATTTCTTAAAATAGAAGCAAAAGGGTGAGGAAAATTAATAGAAAGGGAGCCATTTTGACTGAACCTAAAGCTAAGTCTAGAATAGATTTCACTCATTTTTATGAGATTGAATAATTCTAAAAAGTGAAACCATGTGAATACTTAGCCATTAATTCAAAAATGAAGTAAAAATTAATTAAATTACTTAAGAAAAGAAGCCAAAAAAATCTTAAATAGTTAGACAACTTGCCTAAATCTTAAAGAAGGTATGTTTGATGTATTTTTAAAATAGGATTCAAACTAAGACTTAATATATATAAGAAAATTTAGATATTTAAATCCATGCAATCCTGGATGGGAATTTTAGTCCAAGCATTCTCTTCGAGCCGTCAATAGTTTTGACATTCAGGACAACTACCAAATTTAATCTATTTAGTGCCATGTGGCACATCCTTATTATCCTAAATGCTCAAGTTTTTTGTTTGGTGATGGAAAAATACCCATCAAATTAAGTCTCAATGGAATTATTATGTCATCAAGGTGCCACATAATTGTCCATCAGGATGGGTCTATGGTCTGGGTTCACAAGATGATTCCATGTGATATGATCTCTTCAAGTTGGGCCTTTAGCTAGCTATTGTGATAATTTCATCCTTTTATTATCAAGCTTTGAGGATGTCACCACATGATAACATTTTAGGCCCTCAGGGCCAAGAGACTATTAGACTTTGTGAGATCCTCCACCATACTAAGTTCCCTAGTTACTAAGATGTCACCCATGGTGACCTCTTGGTCCCTCAGGGCCATGAAACTATTAAAATTTGATTAATTCCCTATTGTGATAGGTTATTGGTATCTACCATGATCCAGGAAATAATTTAGGTGACAATTCGGGTGATGGGTCCACCCCAATTGATGACAGAACTTCCGAGAGCCATAACTTTTACACTGTAGCTCTAATTGACTCACTTTTTGAACCGTTGGAAAGCTAATAATGAGGAGAACCTAGTGATATGGAATGGATATTTTCTTGATGAGTTTTTATCCCTAAAAAACCTAATGGAAGTGCCCCAAATTTTAATTTTAGTAGTGCAATCTAAAAATAGTAAGTTTCTAAAATTAGTAATTCCTTGAATTTTGTATTGTTGTAAATCATGGAAGTTGAACGACTTAATCTTCCTTGATATTGGTGACCTTACACATCCTCCTCACACCTTAAAAACATGTATAAATGAAGATGTAACTTGAAATGGAAATCAAACATCTTTTCTTAGAGATAAGCATATGTTTGGGTCTGCAAATTTGATCAATAAAACATCTCTTCTAAGAGATAGCATTATTTGAATTATATTTCAACCAAAGATTTAGATTTTTGGATCATACCATGTGGTGCATTATAAGGCCCTATAGGGGAACTTTAACATAGAAACGTTTTGAGCTAGCCTAAAACTTTGAAATGATCCAATAACAACATATGAAAAGGCCTAGAGGGGTAATATAAATATTCACAAGAAAATTAATGAAACAATTAAGGCATAGATCTCTAATTTTTAGACATGCTCTGCTTGACTCAGTCAACTTGGATATAGTATATTTCTAGCTTATTGGACATGATTTGGTAGATTAGGTGTTTGATAAGACTTGAATCAAATGAGTCAGGATAGAAGGACTTGAGTTTTATAGATAAGGGCTCAATTGAGTTGAGCTTGTCATAACTAGGACCCGAGTTTGTCCCAAAAAGCTAAAGGTTGATGGGATATTCAAATGCAAATGCCCTTCTCCTAAGGGAAAGTGAAAAGGCACTCATAAGCCTTATTAAAGGTAAACTATGTGGAAACCATGTAAAATGACCCATTTTAGACTCAAGATCATCATAATGTGAAGGGGGATAACTAGGGAGCTTGTCATAAGGATAATTCATTGGCCAAAATATAAATAGTGTAACACCCTAGAGCTAATCACTTTAACAAGAGAAATCTAGACAACTAAACACAACCTACTCAAAGAAAAAAATAGGGTCCCCATTTTAAAATAAAAAATGGGGTATGTTATGTAAGCAAAAACAAATGCTGAGTCCTATTGGGAGATACTCCTGAGTATCATGAGAATTCAAAATCTCAAGTTTTCATCCAAACACAAACATTAACTATAAGTAATTATCTAAGGAAAAATAAAAATTTAAAGGCACAAAATTTATATCCAACATATGACATACTAATTATTCAACATAAATACCATGAATGTGTGAGTTATATAATTATTTCAATTATTTTACATGTACACACAATAAATTAGGTTTGCCCATATTATAAGAACTTTTGGAAGTGGACAAATTTCATAATTTAGCTTGAGGGTGGAATGGCATGAGCATTATTATACTTCTAGTTAGGTGTTCATATCCTTGATAAATATACCTATAGTCCCTTCTAAAGGCCTTGATCCACTACCAACCAAGCTAGAAAGCCTATGGTGGAGGCTACTAATATCACCCATTTGAGGAGAATTTTCAATTTTTACATTTTAGTTCAACTTATTTTGAGATAGGTTTTAATTTTCCATCCATGGAGGGTTGGGGACCAAGAAATGAGTTTAAGGGAAAATCGAGAGGCTTAAGACAAATTAGAATTAAATTAGTGCTACATTTTTTGCTTTCAAATATTTCATTTAGTGCATATGATGGTATTTAGACAATAAAAGAGGCCTCTATAAATCCATATGTTATATTTCAAATAATTTGCCTTCAACATTTTAAAAATATAAGGAAAACACAATAGTTTATGCAAGCATTTAGACAATAATTTTCACGTGAGTACATTATAGTGTTATTGGTGCTACTTAAATACACACTACCCATTTATCAAACATTAACAAAGTAGGGGAAACCTAAAGTCAAAACAACAAGTTCAAATAAAAATCCAATGCCACATAGTTGAATAAAATATAAAACATCAAAATAAATAAAAAGAAAATAATGGAAGCAAACCTAAACTAAAACAAGGTATAGGAAGAAAATAAAACCAATAATGTGAAAAGGAATGAAAAAGTATTTATATGGTGGTCAAAGCTAATTTAGGCCTAGAATTAGTGTTTGAGGAATTATCCATTGATAGGCATTGGGACATACTCACTAGTTACACACCTTAGGTAGAAAGCATTCTTACCCAAGATTTCAAAAATGAGATAGGGACCTAGCCATAAAGTATATAATTTTGTGTTGTTATTTTTATTCATGAGCCTTATCCCACATAAGGACAAGGTCTAAGATCCAAAATTATTTTGATTTGGATCATTTGTAAAACCAAAATTTAGCAATCCCTTTATGTTTACTTAAGTTAAATAAGGTTTTATCATTTTTTTCATCCAAGTGCATAAGATTCAAGAGGCGGGCCTCTACTTAGTTATTTGTTCCCAAATAATTGGTCATCAACTACAAGGTTAAAATCCTTAAGTTAACTAAAAAATAGGGTATTATCCATAAACTAAGTGGTAGGGAGAAGTGCCTAAATATGCCTTAGTTCTAGTCCTAACCACCCATAATACAAATTTAAAGATGCTATGTAATTCCTAAGATTATTTTACAACATATTCTTAATTATATTTAAAAAAATATTATTAATGGACTCAACTAGTCCATTTCCTTGTGGATAATAATTAGAAGAGAATTTTAGGATTACTTGGTGATCATGTGCCCATTCCATGAATTGAAAAGAGGAGATAAAAGGTCCATTATCACATACCAGTGCTTAAGGCATACCAAACCTTGTGAGAATGTGATCCTCTAAAAATTGAATAACTAAGTTGGTTGTTCAATTCTTCAATGGTTGAGCCTCAAAATAATTAGTGTAGTAGTCTATGGCTGTGAGAAAGAATTTATGACCTGCATTTTAATTATCATTGATTATTCCTACAAAATCTAGTCCCCACTTTGCAAATAATAAAGATTCAACTATTAGTAGAAGAAACATTGCTAGAGTACATTCTCTATACATAGTTATTTGGCATGTATGGTAGTTTCAAACATGTGAATGTGCATATTTAAAGAGATGTGGCTAGTAATATCCTTATCTCAATATCTAGGGGGGGCATGGTATCACTTGAACCATGTCTAATCCAATATTTTACATAAAAATCATTAAGCATGCATGTTGTTTCATCTCTATTAAGACAACTGAGATAAATTCATTGGTGGTTTCTATTGTCACTTGGATCTTGCACTTGCTCATTTAATCAATTGATCCAATGGCAATAATGGGATCATCCCTAAGGTGTGGGACCTTGGATCTTTGGGCATGAACCTCTAAAGGATGATGGATTCATTCTTAAACTAGATGCACCTGATTTAAGATTAGATACAGGCATAAAACTATGCTAAAATACTTATCTATAACTAATACTATGTCTTTGTCATGGAAAAAGGAATATGAATTAGACTAAAACTTGTATTAAAAACATAAGAAAAACCTTCAAAATTTGATTTTAGCTGCACAATCTCACAAATAGACTATAATAAAAATAAAATGAAGAAACCAACTTCCATAAGGGTTGTAGTGTCTATAATTTCCTTATAAATTAACCAAAGGAGACTAATATGCATCTAAAATTTATCTCAAAATAAGTAAAAGAGAATGAAATCCACAAAATGCAACCAAAATTTTGAAATACATAGTGAGATAATAGTATAAGAGAGGGAAATCCAATCTTTTATTTATAGTTTAAGGCCTAAGACAATATTACAAGTCTCTAAATGAGTAGAGTCTTGTCATACCCAAGAGGAGGGATCATCAACAAGGAATTTTTAGCTCTATGTTTTAGTGAATTTTTGATTATTAATGGAAAGAGGAAAAATAAGAAACTAAGTATGGGTATGGTTGAAAAAATTGATTGATAGTGTGCTATTGAATTAGAAGATTGTGAAGAGATCCTCTTTGGCTTAGGAGGATGACCTGTAGATAAGGAATCACTAAAGTAAACTTTTTTGTCAGACAAATAGTTGAGTGGATTGCCTAGAGATATTTAGATCCTAGAAGTGAGATATTCCTTAAGGGATGTCAATCCACAGATTTTAAAAAATCAATCTTATAAACATAATAGAAGTTACTTGCATCAATAATAAAAAGGTGCTAAAATTGAATACAAGAATCCTTGCTAAGAAATATGAATAGAAAGGATTAAATTAGTGATAGACTAATTAATACTAGTGCTAAGGAGTTAGGGTATGATTCAAAAAATCAAAAAGGAGTCTATGAACAAGTAGGAATAGATAAAATTAGGTTTGATTATGTGTAGATAGGTAAAAACAACTTACTATTTTTCACTACCACAGTGACCATTAGCAGTTAGGATAACCATCAGTGGTTAAGGTGATGATTGATAGTCAAGATGATTGTTATTAGTTGGAAAAACCATCAATAGTTGAGTCAACCATCGATGGTTACTGTGTCTAGATCTAGGTTGGCAAAAAGGGTGATTGATGAGATTCAAAAGATGGATTCCAAGAGATGGGTAAGATCTAGGTTGATTTCAAAATATAAATAAAGTAGATGAATACTGAGAAAGAAGTACTTGTCTTACCAAAAGTTGATTGGGTACATGATTGAGGTAGTTGAAATATTGGTGGAATCTAGCTTGATTTTTTTAGAGTAATGGTACCTAAAAACTTAGTGGAGAGGCATTGGAAAATTGACTCTCTAATATGATTATTGGATTGATGGATTATTGATGGTGATTGACCTGTAAGAAGAAACTCTTGGATGCACAAGCTCTTGATAATAATTGTAGATGGATTTTACCTTCTAGCTCCTCTCTTCTTATAGGCACAAGTAAGAGGTAGAAGTGAAGGTTCAACTATGCTATCTAATTAAAAATTTTACGTGTAATGGCTCACAATAACATTTAGATAAGCTATTTTTAGAAAAGCTAGGTGGGTAGTTTGCATGCTTGTGGTTGTGGAGGTAAAACCTGACTATCGACAGTTGAGGGTAAAGGGTAAAAATGGGTAAAGGTTAGGTTAAGTTAGTTTAGTTAAAGTGATCATGGGTAAGCTCTATTAGGGGTTAGAGGGTTTAATGGTCCCAAGGGGGTCCTAAGGTGGTCCATAGATTTATAGTATTTACATTTTACCCTTTCTTGTTATGTGGCTTGGAATCAACCAGTTATAAAATAAAAATTGATATTGGTTAAAGGTCTATTGATTTCCATGAGTATGAGAGGAGGTGTTCCCCCTCAAACTAAGAGGTGATGAGGTAAAGTGCAATCAGGTGTGAGTTTGACAAGGTTGGTGAAGGTGATGACAAAGGTGGATGTCATTTGGGTGAATGGTAGGTTGGTCACTAGAGCACAAATAGGCACGTAAAGTGTGATTAAAGGTGTCATATCCAAGATCATTCAAAGACAATATTACCATGGTTGATAAAAATGAAGATCATTTTTAAGGGACAAGTGACTAGTGTATTGCATGACTATATTTAAGCATGGTGGTTGGGTACCCCTATTATTCTCCTAGATAAGGTTGGTATTTATAAGGGTAACCAAGGTAGGAAGTTCTCTTGTGGAAAACACAAATAGGTCAAATTTTATAGGTATCTAAGGCAAGAAGTTCTAAAAAAGACATAAGCAGGTTAGGTAGGCATGAGGTGGCATACATTTAAAAGGGTCAATATGGTAATGCTATCACTATGGTCAAAGGACCAAGCAAAAAGTGTACAAAATGCATGCTAGTCAGGCCAAAATGGACCAAAAATGAGGTAGCAAGGTTGTCAAGGTGGGTGTATAAGGTAATCTCCATGGTTGGGTAAAACTAGTTGGGTTTTGCTAAAAAGGGGGATTGCTAAAGGCAATGCAACAAATTGAGCATCCTAATCATTGATGGTTAGGTAACTAAAGGGTGATTATCGATGGTTATCATGGATATTAATGGTTAGGGTACAAACCCTAAAAATCCATAGGGTAAAAGTGATTTTGAAATTATGTTTACTCATTTATGATCATTAACTTTGAGCTCTAGGCAATTTGGGTGTTGAGTGGTGAAGGTGTCTTCTGAGGGTGTGCTTGTTGAGGTAGATGGTTGGCATCAATCTAAGGTAGATGATGGTGGCTAGTTTAGATGTAGTAAGTACATGGGTTTAGGTGAGGATGAGTGAGTCTACGGTTCACTCCATAGTGGTGATAACAAAATGAGGTAGGGGGTGCATTGATGTTGATAGCTAGCTTTGATTTTTTGCATATGTATTTATTTTGGGTTGGGAAGTTAGGGTAGGTTAAAGTTTGGGTTTGATTGATGGTTCCCTAAGTAAGGTTTTTGGTGGGTCTCAGGTAAAATTACAAGTACAAATAGGAATTGGTAGGGTGGGTAGGAGGTTAAGGGTGGGTACAGGTGTTAGAATAACAAATTAGGTGATTTGGATATGATTTAGGTAAGTGTTATGGGGATTATATTTTGGGTATTCTAGCCACATAATTCCCATAGTGATCATCAATGGTTAGGCATGACCATTGGTTGACATCCATATAAAAATGGGTGTCTCACTATTGACAGTCACCATGACCTTCAGTAGTCACCTACTAAAAAGGGTTTTTAATAAGTGCCTAAAAATGGTTAAGGAAAAATGGGTTGGATTTTCTAGGTATAATGATCTTGTAGGTTGGGAGGGTATGATTGGCAAGTGTTTGGTAAATAGCCAAAAAAGGTGAGGGGGACTAGGTCATGTTTTATAGGCTAGGATAGGTGTTACTTGTTTAGGTGATAGAGGTGTGTTCTAAATAGGTGTAGGTTAAGGAGAAGATTTAGATGCACAACTAAGTTCCATGTTTCTTCACTAAGATATAGCATGGGATGACTCTAATTGACTAGGCTCACATGGATTAGGTGTGGTTAGGAGTGATGAAGCACTATCAACATGTACCCTAAGATGAATCTATGGTCATAACACTCATTGAGAGATGGGATCCCACTATGAACCCTTTTTGCTACTAGCTAGGGAGATGACCATCATACCTAAGGATGTTCATATGATTAATTGAATTCTACTCTATAGTGATTTAATGTACCACATAGAGCAAGAGGAGTGGGATGATCACGTCAAGTTATTATGCAGAGATGAGAGTGATCAAGTCAAATGGTATGCTTTGGGATTTAGGTATACTACATTATATCAAAGGGATTCAAATGAGAGGAGACTAATGGCCATGATTATGATTGTTGTGACATGATTTTGGCTTCCAAACTTGAGTAATGTGATTTTTTTTATTTGATATTCGGGGTTTTGGTGGAGCTATTACTAGGTCAGATCATATTTGGTTGGGTGATTTTTTTGCTTGTATAGATTTATAGAGAGCTATGGGGATTTAGGGCCCATAGGAGGTATGGAATTAGTATCACCTTGGTTCTACATTATTTATCCTATGAGCACATTAGGTTGTTTAGGCTAGTCATATTTTTTTGGGTAGGGTACACACAGATAGAGTTCCATGTCAACTTTATTTGGTGGAGGGGTGACTTTGCTAAATTAGGTGCAAGAGGTGGGGCTCATGATGTGTATTAGTTCATAGGCACATTGGGCTCATTGGTGATAAGAGATATTACTTGGAAATCATACATTTAGTTTCTAGTATAGCCAGGTTATAGGATATAGACACTCATTATAGAGTTATAGATGGATATTCGGTAGGTGAGGCAAGGAGGTGGAGATGATTCCATTTGACAAGGTACACTGATAGTTTGGCCTAGTATAGGGTATCCCAATCCCATTCTCTAGGTATAGGAGAGAGAATTTAGAGATCTTATTGTTAGTGCCATAACCTATTCCTACATTATTGAATGGTGTGTATGAGGAGCTAATAGCTAGGGCATAAATAGATGATGCCAAATTTGTAGATGGGTACATGGCATTGTACCAACCCATATACATAGCTATAGATATCAGTGGAGATGATGGAGGTGTGAGGTTCATGGCCATGGATCTAGATAGCCATGATGGATAGGTAGGGGTGGATTTGGTTACTACATAGGGATAGGTAGCCACATTAAAGGGCTAGACTATCCTACTATAGGGCTAGATTGCTACTATTATAAGTGAGAGGGATCAAACCAAGACCTCTCTAGGCTTAGTGACCTAGGAGAGGGACTCTCTGAGGTAGAGATGAGGAAGAGTAGTAGCAATATAGGTAGTACCACCTGGCTTTACCCCTACAACATGATACCTAGCTATAATGGATGATCTATGGTACTATGAGGCCATTACTCTAGTATAATGTCCAAATAAGCTCTGATGGGGTGATTATAGGGCCAACTTAGTAGGTGGCGCTAGTTTAGCAACACCCAGGTAGTAGGCAATTTCTATATCTAGTTAGACAGGGATATGTGGGGGATCAGTAGGCATAGCAAGTGGGTAGACACTAAGATCCAACAGTGCTCTAAGATCTAATGGTGTCCCTAGAGCATATATATAGCTATATATGACATTTGTATATCATTTTGATTCTATTTTATGAGTTGATGTAGTGAGATGTACACTTTTGAGATAGAGTTTATCTATCTCTATATACATAGTGTTATGCTATTTGACTCCTATATGACCATTTATTTAAGCTCATGTTCATAGTGTATGATTTATAGTTTGATGTTGATGTTTAATGTTTATGATGTGATGTTTATATGTGATCATGGATTATGTTTATGTTATGGATGATTAGCTTAGGCATGAGATAGTTTGGATTTATGGTTATGATTATGTCATGCTAAATTTTAATGTGTATATACTACACTCATAGACTTTAGACATGTGGTGGAAAATGGTTGATTACTTAAAATGCTTATGGATGTTATTTCTTTATGATGCTTGTTATGGTTATGGTTGTTAATTTGGCTTAAGGTAAAACACCTGAGGTAAATAAATTAACAACGCTAGATGAGATACTAAATAATATAATCAAGAGATAACCATCATTATGAAAATATCAACTAGTCATAATAGGGGAAGAAGAGGGCATGATGCCTCTTCATTGACTAGGACTAAAACAAAACCAAAGTTAGACTGGCTTAATGAACACAAGCCCTTCGAATGCTTTGCATTAGCATTTGTTAGTTGGTTAAAAGGTGTCTTGACCACATAATGTCAATTAAGCTAAAAAATTCATTTCATATAGTGTAAAGAGGAGATGGATGAAAAATAGAACCTTCTTGTGAGACTATCATACCTCTTTTATAGGTGTTTAATGAACCAAGATAAACAAACCTATGCCAAAGTGTGTAGACTAATCAATGTGAGAAGTCTGCTTGTGAGGGCCAATTATAGTTTTCACATTATTATTCTATTTTTGAGAGTTGATTATGACTTTTTAAATTACTTTTTTTTACTGTGATTTTGATAATGGGTCATTGACTAGTTCCTATATATGGGAAGTTGATCAATGTGAGAAGCTTCTAAGAAATTGCTATACTTTTGACAAATTTTTTACTCGACCATCCTTAAAGGGAGTGGTCCAAGTTTATTTATTTTGTTCAATGCCTTTTGATAGTTTTCCTTTAAGGGAGTAGTCCACCTTATGTTTTGACAAGTTCAAATATATTTGTAATAGTTATCATTTAAGGGAGTAGTCTGTGAATGCTAGGAGTGACCCATAATTGCTAGTGATAGGAATTTTGTTATTCTATTTTGATTTTACCTGACATAGACATATTTCGGTTATCTTAGTGGTTCTTCTTTATGAATGAAAAAATAAAATCACAAGAAGGTTGATTAGGTGTGAAGAGGTTTAGGTGACAATGATCATAGGAATCCATATTATGAAGGTATGAAAATTACCATGAGGACCATGCCATGGGTAGAGCTATGATACCCATTGTTTAAGATAATGATATGTTGGTGACATCTAATCACATGATTAAATTTTTAATCAATTGTCCCTAAGATAGGGATATGTAATGTGGGTGAATATCAATGGATGAACTTAAGTTAGACAAAATGTGAATGTGATCCTTCTCAACAAAAGAATAAATGTAGATGCAAAGCATTGAGGATCTTAGGTTTTGGGTGGTCTTTGAGAGAAGATAATTGGTAAAATCCTAATCCATAATTATGGGTTATGATATAAGGTCCAAGATAATTTAAAGCAAACTTGCCCCATTTTTTTCTCCATATTAGTAACATGGTTTTCCTTTAGGACGAGATCTCTAATATTGAATTCTTACACTTTAAGGTGTTTATTATACGCATGCTTGATGTGATCTTGATAGACATGGAGATAGGTAAAGGATGATACATGATGCTCATTGAGTAGCTTGAGTTGGGATAAATGATGTTGATGATAATCATCCTCCAAAATAATATCTTGTAAATATATGCAAAGAGAGGGGATCTGGACTTCAAGAGGCAAGATAGCCTCTAGTCCAAACATGAGAGAAAAGTGTGTCTCACCCATAAGGGTTATAATGCTAGTATTATATGCCCATAAGGTAAAGGGAATGTGTAAATTCCAATCCTAAATAGATGAATTGACCATTTTAGTTAGCATGTTATTAAAGGTTTTGTTAGAGGCTTCTGCCTATCCATTTTCTTGAGGGAAATAGAGCAAGGAGAAGCTTAAATTAATTTCAAACACATCACATAGACTCTATACTCATTTTTTCTTAAAGGATTTACCATTATCAGTGATAATCTTATGATGAATACTGATTTGGTAGATGATGTGATGGTTGATAAAGCTGATAGTCTTCTCTACTTTAGTCAAGACTAGAGGAATGACCTCTACCCATTTGGTAAAATACTCAGTCATGATATTGATAGAATTATGTCATTTTAAGGAATGGGTATTAATTTACCCAATAAGGTCTATATCTTATTGTGAAAAGGCCCATAAATCAATAAAAATGGGAAGACTATGGCTAGGTGTGTGATTCAAATTAACATGTTGTTGATACTTGACACACTTTTTCATGTAATCATAATAGTCTTAGTTAAGGGTGGGCTAGTAATAGCTAAGGTAGAGGATACAATATAGATATAACAAGGCCACTAAAGTATCCCCCACATATTTTTCCATGTGTTTCTTTAATATCATGAGAGGCTTCTTGAATACATAGGAAATAGAAGAGGAGGCTATCAAATCCATGCTTATAGATGATCCCCCCCATAATGGTGTAGTGAGAGGTATTATGAATAAATGTTATTCAAGAATTCATAGAGAGGCTTGAGGGAACTATGACAAGGTTAAGATAGTAAAATTTTTGTTGATACCAAAGGTCAGATTAGGTATCCTCCACATTGAAAATGGTGGTAGAATCTAGTTTGACATAGGATGGCTAGGTAACCCTATGTATAACAATAGATAGTTTAGATTCCTAGGGTGTAGATGGGATCTGAGAGGAAAGGGTAGCCATGGTATCATGAAACTTGTTATTAGATCATAAGGTTGACTAGATGTGGTAGTGTTCAAATGATGCTAAGAGTTTGTCAACTAGTTGCATATACTATTGCAAAACATCATTCTTACACTAATAAGAGCCATTAATTTGATTGACCACAAGTTGAGAGTCACCAAAGACATTGATCATTTTTAATCCTAGGGCAAAGGCATTATGAAGGCCTATCACTAGGGCTTCATACTCAGCCATGTTGTTGGTACATTCAAAATCAAGCTTGAAGGACAAATATAGAGGGTCACCATCAAAGAGGATAAAGATGATACCAGCTCCCCAACACATTGACACTGTGATTCATCAAAGTATATAGTGACTTGATAGGTGAAATACACATGAGAGAGGGTCATGATGGACTCATCAAGAAAATCAAGACGAGGAGGTTACTTATCTGATAAAAGTGCTTTAACCAATTGGTTGGTGATGACTTGCTTATTAATTAACTTTTACTAAAGGAACTCAAGGTCAAACTCTACTAAGAGCATGAGCCACTTGGCCATACATTAGTTTTGGTATGGCTTGGAGTGCATGCACTTGAGTGGGTTGGTGTTAGTTATGATGTAGGGTTTATGGTTAAGAAGGTAGTGGTGAAGTTTGGTTGCCATGAAGACTAAAGATAGGAAAAGTTTTTTAGTATGGGTATAACAAGTCTCTTACTCTATAAGCATGTAGATAATGTAGTATACAGCTTACTCTCTATGTTTTTTATCTTAATGAGCTAACATTACCCCTAGGGAATGGTCAATGGTAGAGATATATAGGTAGAAAGGTTGGTCATCCTTGGGAGGGGTAAGGATAGGTGGTGACAAAATGTACCTTTTGAGAAAATCAAAGGCCTTTTGACAATCACTATAACACTTAAAAGACACATCCTTATTTATGAGGTTGTGAAATGGTTGGCATTGATTTGAAAGATGGGAGATAAAATGATGAATGGATTTTAGCTTCCCCTCCAAGCTATGAATTTGCTTAAGGTTGATGGGAGGAAGCATGTCAAGGATGGCTTTAAGTTTAGTGGGATTGAATTTGATTCCATGAAGGGAGATAGTAAAACCAATAAGATTTCTTGACAAGACCCCACAAATGCACTTCTTAGGGTTAAGATGGACATAATAATTGATAATCCACTCAAAGATGATCTTGAGAATGGCTAAGTGATCTTTTTAGAGTTTGGATTTTTTGAGAAGGTCATCCAAATAGTCCTTTAGAATCTTATGGATAAGGTCATATAAAATATAGTTCATGGCATGTTGGGAGGTTGTACCAATGTCCTTTAGTCCAAAAGTCATGACTCTATAGAAGAAGGTTACCCAATGGGTGGTAAAGATGGTTTTATGTTGATTTTTAGGTGTAATTAGGATCTAATTGTAACCCAAGAATCCATTCATAGGAGATAACATCTTGTGGTCAACTATAAAATCAACAACTTAGTTGATGCTAGGTAAGGGAAAGTTATTTTTGGGGAAATCAAAGTTGAGGCCATGAAATTCCACACAAATACATAGTCCCCTTATGGCTTTGGTGATAGGTAAAACATTCGAGAACCATTTGGGTTAGTCAATGGGTTGAATGAAATTAATAGATAGAATACGCTTAAGCTCTTCTTTGACAAGAAGGGCTATGTTGGGATGCATGCATCAAATATTTTTCTTGACAGGTTTTACATCATGGTGAGTGACTATGTTATATGTAGCAATGGTAAGGTCAATTCTATGTATATCATTGTAAGACCAAACAAAATCTATGTTTCATTCTTGGAAGAAAGAGGAGAAGTCCTAAAGTTCCATGACTTCAGTGATTGGATGATTTTCATAATGTGAGGGTTATTTAGAGTACCCAAGTTGATATCCATGGTGGATTCATTCAGCATGGTCAAAGACTCAAGAGGAAGGGATTTGTGGATTAAATAATATGGGATACCAAGATAGGTGAGAATAGAATCATCATCCTGGTACTGAATAATGTTAATGGTAGGAGATTCATCTCCTATCATTTTAGGATGGGTCAAAGGGATGGTTATAGTCACACCCTCCTTTTGATAAGTTAGGGGGCCAACACTGATCATGTTGACAAAAAAAAGAAGGTTAGGTGGGATGATGTCATCATCCTCACACATAAGTGGAGGTCTAGTTGGTGAGGATGGGATATCTTACTCAAAAATGGTAATGGGGGCTTATTTGGCTTTCTTCTTATTAGGTGACCAATTCATGTGGGTCATGCTCATATCACTGAAGACCAAAGCCTTTCCAATCACACCAATGAAGGTATGTCTTCGCAAAGTTTGGTTTATCTAGATAAGGAAAAATGGTGGTGAATGGTCAGGTGGTAGAAGTACTGAGGGATTTAGTGAGTCCCTCATAGATAAAATGGGTCTGATGGTAGGGAGGTTTTAAGGAAATAATAGTCCCAACATTTGAGTCATATACCAGTTGGTTGGTAAGTTTCCCATACTTGTAGAAGCATCAAGTGATAAAAGGAGATATTCCCTTAGTGAAAGGTGATGAAACGTGGATTCCAAAGGATCAATGATATGGATTTGGTGTAAAGGTATAAAGGAACTAGTTAATGCCTCATTAGTGGAAGGAGGTATGATATCTATTTTGGTGGTTGAAGGATGGGTTTTAGTGGTTGAGGGTGTGATGGATGGGGTATGAGGACATCATTAGGGAGATAATCCATGTTACATATTGAGAAAGGACTTGGGTTAGCCTAGATGCTGATTACCTAACCTTTATGTTCAAACTTACTGCAATGGTGGAGGGTAGAGGGAATGCAACCCATGGAGTAAATACAAGGCCATCCCAACAAGATGTTATATTCAAATTCACATTTTACAACATAGAAAAATTTAAGGAACATGTGAGGTCCAAAATGGATGTGAAGGATGATATTTCTCAAGGTAGTGGCCATGGTATCATTAAAGGAATGGAGGATAGCCAAATATTTGGACATGACATTATCCAACAAGTTGAGTTGGTTGTATGTGTGAGAGGAGATGATGTTAATGCTATCTCCCCCATAAATCATGACCTATTTTATGTGGTTTCTGTTGATGTATGAAGTGATAAAGAGAGGATGATTTTTGTCTTTAGGATAGATGGAGGGCATTTCCAAATCCTTGAAGGTAACAAGCTTAGAAATCTAAAGGGCACCAAAAAAGGTGACTAGAGGTTAGGGGTCCTTAGGATAGACCTTAATGTATTACAAAGCCTCTATTAGTACTTTTTGGTGATGGAGATAGGTAGATATTAACTCATACAAGCTCATCTTCATCAGGGTCTGATGAAGTTGTTTGAGGATAACTCTCTTGATGGATTCTGAGGGGTTAGATTGGGAGGTACCTAAGATAGACACCTTGGGTTTGGTTAAATATGGAGGTGGTTGGGTGAAGGTTGGTTGTGAGTTCAAGGAGGGGTATGTCCAATGAATGGACACCTTAGCCTTCCCTTTATCCTTTTGTTGTGCTCTCATGACCATGTTGATAGTATGGATAGAAAGAGATGCTGAGTTGGAGGATTGGTTAGATCCATCTTCACTCTGGGGTAAGAGTAGGTGAGTATTGGGTAGGTATGGTTGGTGATTGGATTAGTATGGGGCTCATAGGAGGTTCATCTATTAGTAAATTTTCCTTATCATAAATCTGATGGATGATCATTTAGAGAGATTTATAGTTGTTTATATCATGGCCAGGTGTTTTATGATAAGAAGACATGTGGTGTTCATTGTACCAAATGGGTTTAGAAGCTACAGGGTTAAAGATTATTATGGGAGTTAGGGCTAAACAAGAGGTTTGTAATAACCTATGTAAATTGGTCAAATAGGATTTGACCAAAGATGGTAAAGGTCTAGTGGTCTTTACTTTGGTGCTTGAGGTAGGAAGTTATTTGGAAATAGGTTTGGTGGTATATTTGGTCGATGAATTTGGTTTAGTAAAGGAGGTTGATGAGATAGAGGTGGAAGATCACAAGGTAGGTAGCTTATGTGTTGTTAGTATGGTGAAAAGAGGTGCATCAAAAAGTAACTGAGAAGGTGGAGCCAAAAGAGGTGGTGGACTTTTGGTAGAGGTGATTGGCTTCCTTCTCAAGGTAGAGGGATGAGGCCCCAGAATAGAGGGCAAGGTTAAGGGAGGAAAAATTTGGGCCTTCTAGTCCTTGTATGGTTTTGCCTCTTTGGTTGTTTTAGTTTATCATTTGGTTGGTGGGTTCAAAGAGGTTAGGTCTAATTTCATAGGTGGGTGACTAAGGTTTGGTATAGGGAAGGTGCCAAGGTTCTTGATCAACTTGGTTAGTTTGATTTGAGAAGGTAATTTATTTGATTGGGATTTAGGTGCCTTGGACGCTTGAGGGATTGTTGGATTGGTAAAAGTTACTATTGGTTTGGTTGATAGGGTAGGAGTTTGGATAGCAGAAGTGGTGGGACCAATGATAAAACTATGGTTGGAGATTCCTATTTGGTAATGTAAGGTAACCCTAATTGCTACCAAAAGGTGGCCCAATCCATGTTAGGGTTGGAGATAAATTATAATTTATACACTATCTTAAATAATGTTTTGTATTTTGGTTTGATTCCATGAATGGTAGACCTAAAACATAAGCACCTAGGTGGAGACACAGGGATGGTAACCTCATATTCTTCCTCAATAAAAGGATGTGAGTTTGGGATAGGTGGCTCCTCTATGAGAGGGGTAAATATGGGGGTTCCATCCTTGAGAATGATTTACAAAGGGATAATGGTTTTCTTGGTAGTCAAGGATGAAGATAAGGCCACACTAGTTGGGACTTTCAGTATATCAGTTAAAAGAGTGGTTAAGGGATTTATTACCTCAAAATGTGGATGATGGAAGTTTTTTCTTGCTCTATTTGGGTTTATAAAGGAGGGGAAGGTAACTCCACTACCTCAATAAGAGGAGAGGGTGAGAGACAAATAGGTTGGTCAATAAGCTCTTTATCAATGAGTGTGTCAAGAACCATGTTAACTGTATGGGTATCATGAGAGCACACAACATTATTGCTCTCATTCTTGGTAAGAGCATTGTTTGGGAAAGGTTGCTTGAATATATCAAGGTCTTGGTTTGATGGTGTATTAGGGTTTTCCAATGTAAGCTCCCCTTTATCAATGAGGGATTGGATAATTATCTTGAAGGTGTTTTACCTACTAATGTCATGTCTTATAACTTGATGAAAGGCACATAGGTCATTCTAGTTGTACTAACTAGTTACAGGGTGAGAAGAGTCAAATTATTAGGGTGGTTTGTTAGGAATAAGTTGAATGATGTTGGATTTTAATCACTTCTCCAAGATGGATGCACAGGATTCTCTGAGTGGAGTGAATTGATTTTGGTTATTCTAGGTTTAGTTCTTTGGGTTTTACTTTAAGGAACTAGAGGAATTAGATTGGTTGATATAAGGTGGAGTGGCTTTTAGGATAGTTACATTCATGGTTTCTTTGCTCTTCATGTTGGTATTAGTTTGGTTTCTTGACTTGGAAGAAGAGGTCTGATTGGTTTATAGGTTGAATTTTTATTCTTGAGATTTATCTTTCCCTTATTAATGCCTCAGTTCTCTAACTTATGCACCATGGTAAAAGCTTCATCAAAGTTTTAGAATCTTTAGACACATAGTGTAGAGGAGATATGTTTGGAACATGCCTAAGCACAGAGCTCTATGAGTTAAGGTTGAGATAAGGAAAAGAAAAGTTGGTTAATAAGGCTCTTCCAATGAGCCACAAAATCACAATGGATTCATCCTCAAACTAGTGGATAGATTAAAGGTCAGTGATAGAAACTTTTTTAGAGATATTAATCAAAAAATGGTCCAAGAAGGGTTGTTATACCAATCTAATGTAGACCAGCTAGGGACATGGGGAAGGTATGAAGGATAAGGTCATCATCATAGGTGATGAGATAGAAAGCATGCCTAAATTCCCTAAGATGTTGTTGGGGATCCTCCTTACTTTTAAATTTAGAGAACTTGGGAAGTTCCCATTGGGGAGGATATGGCTTGATAGGTACAAATGGATGGATGGGCTCATCAAATATTTGGTCATATAAAAATATGTTGTGAGCACCCAAAATGGATGAGTTTAAGGTGGTCATCTTGTCCACAATCATCTTCATTAGCTTGGCTTGGGGTTGATCACCTAGAAGGTTGTAAGATACATATTGATATGATGGTTGGGAGACATGATGATAGTCGGTAGAAGGTTGGGGGACTACCACATATGTGTAAGTGGATGTTAATGGTTGGGTGGAGGATGCATAAGGGTAGGTAAAAGTATGTGGTTGGGTAGTGGGTACATGCCCTTGTAGCTTAGAAATTCATCCAAAGGTTGATCCAAAGGGTACTTGTTACATAAGATCAATAGTAGGGTTGGTGACTAATGGAAGGGTGGTGACCCTTTTGCTAATTAGTGGTAAGGTAAAGGGTATGACTACCACAAGGATTTGAAGTAGAGTAGTGGTTGATGGGTTGGAGGTAGCTAAAAGAAGGTTGGTAGTGCTAGAGGTAGGCACTCCTATTATGGAAGAGTGGTTGGTAAGAATAGAAGGTATAAGGGCAGTGGTAGTTTGGGTTGGTTGGTTTTTAATGGTAGTCTAAAAGGGGTTATTGGTTGATGAGGAAGATTGGGTAGCCAATAGTTGGCTAGTAACTATGGAAATAGAGGTACTCCCCATGAGATGGAGATGCATGCCATGAGGTAGATCTACGAGAGGGGTTGAAGCAAAGATACAATAAGATGTGGTTGTAAGATAATGTTGCAAGGCCACAGGGTTGTTATCTAGGAAAATGGAAAAGTATGCATCTCCTTAAGTAACTTCCCAAGGGAAAGTAAGACTTCCTATGGGGTGAGGAGAGTTTGCTAGTTTAGAAACATAGTCCATGGATGAAAGGTTGGCTTGGAGATGGGTTTGCTCCATAAGGTCTCTTCATTATTAGTGAGTGATAACCATACGAGATAAGGGAGATAGAAAGTACAAATAGACTCACTACTCAAACAAAGAGAAGACAAGAAAATTATCAAAGAAATCAAATCACGCTTTAAAATATATGTTAAGCCTTAGAGTTTTAATTAGTCTCAGTTTTGGCTTATGCCTTAATAAAATATGTAACTAAAATTAAATAGACTCACTACTCAAATAAAGAGAAGACAATAAAATGATCAAATAAATCAAATCACACTCTAAAATATATGTTAAGCCCTAGAATTTAAATTAATCTCACTTTTGGCTTATGCCTTAAGAAAATATGTAACTGGAATTGGTTTGTAGAGTGGGTACTAGAAAGAGATATAAGGTTGGTTTCAGGTTATGTTTTGGCACTCAAAAAGAATCTATATTAGAATCAATGCATGGATTGGTATTAGGGCATACCCCCTCACTTCACACACCCTAGAAATAAGGGTGTCATGTGCTTAGATGATATATTTATATCCGGAAATTATACTCAACTAGAGAGTTGATTTGGTCCTCCCCTTGGTAATGACCTCTAAGTAGGATCATAGAGAAAGGGTAAGGTTATCACTAGGTGATGTAATCCTAGTTGGGCCTTATCTCAAGTATGTTTGATGTTTAATTTGTGAAAATGGTTTGGTTGAGTGTGTGCAATAAAGAGTGAATCTATGATAGATTAATTTTCCTTTTAAGTTAATCTATGTGAACTAAACTTTCAAGTGGTCGATGTATGCATTTGATTTTAAGCCTAAATCAAACTTTTGATTTCATTAATGAGCGTAGAATAGATATAAAATGAAAGAAAACAAGAACCCAAGTAAGGACACAATGGTTCCATTAGGCTTGCCAAAATATTTCAATTAATTTATGCTTATTATTGGAAATAGGGAAAAGAAGAAATTAAGTATGGGTATGGTTGAAAAACTTGATTGATAGTGCAAGAATTTAATCAGAAGATTGTGAAGAGATCCTCTTTGGCTTAAGAGGATGATATTTTGATAATAAAACACTAAAGAAAGCTTGCTCGTTAGATAAATAGTTGAGTGGATTACCTAGAGATAGGTAGATTCTAGAAGTGAGAGATTCTTTAGGGGTTGTCAATCCACATGTTTGAAATAATTAATCTTATAAATAGAGTAGAAGGTAATTGCATCAATAATCAAAAGGTGCTAAAATTGAATACATGAATGTTTGCTAATAAATATGACTATAAATTATTATATTAGTGATAGAGTAATTAATACTATTGTTAAGGAGTTGGGGTATGCTTCACAAAATTATAAAGGTGTATGGGAACAAGTAGGAACATAAAAAAATTAGGTTTGATTAGGTATGGGTGTAGATAGGTAAGAACAACTTGCTAGTTTTCACCACCATAGTGACGTCAGTGGTTAGATTGATATTCGATGGTTAAGGTGACCATTAGTAGTTAAGATGATTGTCAGCAGTCAAGCTGACCATTAATGGTTGGACAAACCATTGGTGGTTGAGTCTCTTGTTTCCAAAATTAGCCACACTCATTTTTGGAACAACCCCTATGAACTTGATCATTTCATGTTTTTCACTCTAAGTTCATCTTTTCAGGCAAGTTTTTCTTGATCTCGTGTTTGGTCAACTGGCATCATTAAAAGTTCATGATGTTCCCTTGTTACAATTTCCCAAAAATGTGAAAATAATTAAGATCTTGATGTGACCAGATGACAATGTTTTTTCCTATTTTCAAGTTAGGTGTTTTCTTAAGTTTGCATGTAAGGGCAGAAAAAATTGCCACCACTACATGTGGTTTTGAGTTTTGGTATGTAGAGGTGGCAAATTTCATTGCCCTTACATTTTTCATATAGGAGTAGCAATTTTTTCTACCCTTGCATCTTTTTTCTAATCTCATATGCAGAGGTGGTAATTTTTTCCACCCCTGGATGATCTCAATTTCACACACGACATTTATGGCCATGCACGCCAAGTGGTTGGGGTCAATTGTTGCCCCTTTTAACCCCATTTTTGCCTCATTTTGTTTCATTCCTCTTTGTTTTCTCCTCCTTCCTATGTTTGGATGATCGTGCATGTAAGTGGAATAATGTTTTCCTTAGATTCATGCATTGTATCATGATTTTTCAGGTAGGGTTTTGCATTTTTCCTCTTTTTTTGGTTTAGTTTCTTTTTTTCATTCTTTTCTAGGTTTTTTGTCTTCTTCCCCTTCCTCCTTTTTTCCCCATGGAGGAAATTTAACTGGTGCAAACCTTCTTCCCCTTCTTCCTACCCATCAACCACTCTAGCCCATGTAATGGTGGCAAAAATCACCACCCTTACACAATCTACCTCTTTCTGAGTAAAGGTGGCAATTTTTACCACCAGTACTACCTTCCCATCTTCCCCATGTAAGGACAGAAAAATCACCACCCTCACATAGTTCTTCCCTTGCCAACCATTGCAAGGGTAGTGATTTTTGCTACCCTTATATGAAACTACCGACTTGCACATCGATGGCAATTTTTACTACCTATGCACAACCTAATGACTTTCCACATGCATAGGTAGAAAAAATTACCACTAATGCAAAACTTCCATCCCCAACGTGCACAAGCAAAAATTTTTGCCACCTATGCACAAAGACATTACTCAACATGCAAGGGCAGCAATTTTTGCTACCCATGCATGCTTTCCCTCTATTTTTTACTAACTCTGGGAAATATCAATTTTCTTATTTTTTGAGCCTGCTTCCCTTTCACTTTTTGACCTTCTCACACCTTAGCCCATTCAAGCACATTTCCCTGGTCATGATCATCTAATGTGTAATTTTCTTAGATTGCCAATATTTCCCCTAATTGTGTGATCATGATTCTTATTGCAGTTTCTCTTCAAGTCCTTCCTCATCAATATACTTTTGACAAAGGCTCATCTTGATGACTGAGGTTTCTCCAAAGAAGTCAAAGATAATGAAGTAATAGTATCAAGGTGTTTTTCCAGCCACCTCAGTTTTTTCTAATGTCTATGACATTATGGATATAGAGAGCAGGCACGTAGATATAGATGAGTTCATAGAAAGAACCAAAGCAAACAATCTTAGCTCTAAAATGAAGAGGATAATTGAGAGAAATATTCATTTGGTCTCCTCTTTCCCTATGGTAGGTCATCACACAGAGTTCATTCTCTAGTGCACTCAATTATACAACAAGGATACTAGGGCTGTGGTAGATGCTAGTTGTAACATAGTAATTAGACTAGACCCTAAGTTCATCAACAAAGTCATGTGCCCTCCCGCTACTGATGTGTTGAAGCTTGACTTTGTTGAGGCACAAAAGTAATATGATAAATATCTCGAGAAAGCAAAGAAAGTGATCAATAATAGATGGCTCCAAACTCCTACATCAAACTTGTCCAAATGGCCACAAAACTTTCCAAGGAATGATTTTATAGAAGAGGTTGGTGACTTGATTACTCTTCTTAGCAGAGTATGAGGTTTACCTTCTTCCTCTTAGTTTCATGAATGGATATATCCCTTCATTAAGATAATCCTATAGGGCAAACAAGTCATTTTTAGGGGTGAAAAAATTAGTAATGCTATGCATGAGCAATTAACAAAGGTGTCTACTACCTCAAAATTCTACATGACTTCATACCTGGTATACATTACAGCTTCAATGAGAACCTTTCCATGCTTAACATCAGAGGGAGATAGGAGAATAACCTTGGTATATCAATATTACCCTCAGCTAACATTGAAGGGCTCTATCCATCATTTTAGGAGGGTAAATGACACTTTCTTTACAATATTTTTGTGTCTCTTCGAACCCCAATTAGAATAGAAAAGAGTGTCAGATGAAGCCTAGACTATTGTGAATGACTTGGGTGTATGTTCTTACAATTCCCTACTTTTTGTTATCTGTGGGTTGGCTTTTTCCAAGGCTATCACTATATGCTTCCAAGATTCCCCTCAGATAAATTATTCTTGATGGAACTATGTAGGCAAATTGTTGTCATGCACAATAAGTAGATGGAACTCAAGAAACTCAGTTTCAGGTTCCCAATTGAAATTAGCATATGCTCAGTATTGACCACTACAAAATCTATGGAAATGGAGACCAAAATGCATCTTGTAACCATGAAGCTTTTCAAAAGGAGACCTAATTTTGACTATAGAGGTGTGAAGGACATGATCAAGAGGAAGACCTAGTTCCATGAACCTATGATCGAAGATGTTTGGATCAATTTTAGGATGGTGGAAGATATCAAAAAGATGGACTATAGTAGACTATCTCTTGAGCAAATATAATATCTAGGGCTCACTGACATCCCTACAAATCTAGTAGATCAGGGAGATCTAGTCAATAATAGATATCATACTGAACAAGTTGCCAATGCTCCTCTTCCCTCGATCTAATGGTCTTAGAAAGACTTGACCTCCTTGAGGATGAGATTCAAACCAATATTGACAAACACCAATGATTGGTTGGAAAATAAGGGAATCACCTTGAAAGATTTCATCACGGGATCAGAGGATAAATTTCAAGAGGAAACAAGGAGAAGAGAAAAAAACTAGATGAAGAATGAAAGTGATGTTCCTTCTCCATCTAGGCCTCATAAGCCTATGATCATTTTTGTAATGAAGAAATCAAAATTTGTAGAGAAAGAGCCAGAAACAACGAATATGGAGGTTGAGAAACAAAGCATGGAAGAACTAACAACAGAACAGATGGAAACTCATGATAGGCCTATAGGTCAATAGGGAATGAAAACTCTATCTTTGCAAGAGGGTGTGCAGCCAAACACAAGAATTACTTCTTCTCCACCCCACTCACGTGATGAAACTCCTTTGCATATTTCTCTAATTAGTGTTCCCTCTTTTGGAGCTGCCTCTCCTTCTAAAATTATTTTTGGTGACCCCCAAAGCACTTATAGAGATGTTCTTCATTCATTAGGATCCATCCCCAGTTTGTCATATCCATATTTTAACATCAGAGATAGTTCTACCCTCGTTCACTTAGCAATAGGTGTGGTTTTAACTGATACTATGCCCATTGTTCCCACCACTAGTGTAGGTGCTAGCCCAGTGATGCCAAATATAGGGACTATTGCTAATGTAAGTGTTTCTACTCTCCGGCCTAGGTTATCAGCTTACACACCCAAATATAAAAAATAGGCCATCTCTCTAGATGACTTTGACTTTGGTAAAATGGTGTCGGTGAAAGCTAAGACCCCCAAGAAGCCAAAGATCCTTTTGAAGATGATTGGATACAAAGGGCACAAATTTTTGGAAATAGCCAAACCTCCACAGGATGTGACTCTTCAAAATTTTGACATAAGCAGCTACTCCATCTCTCGAGTTGAGTTAGGGAAGATAACTCATGAAGGTGCCAAGAGTGATTTCCAATCAATAATGGATATTATGGTTTAGAAATTTGATAAGGAGAGAGAAATGAAGGATCATTATAAGGTTATGGTGGAATAATTGACTGAAGTGATAAGGAGAATCACTTTTGCTCTAGAAGTAGTAGCTCTAGAGGCCATCTCCATAGATGATCCCATGATCCAAAAATTAGAAAGAACCTATCTTAAGGGGAAGGTACTTGAAGACTACTTGGATAAGATTCATGCACAAGGGATTTCCTTATTCATAGAGTTGTCTGAGAAGACAGGTAAGATATGGAAAGTGAGAACAAAATTAGATGATCTTATCAATATCATTTCTCAGGAGGTTGAAAGCATAGATAACTATCTTAGCAAATGGATAGAGATGAAGGGGATGAAAATATGTACCCTAGTACCAATCAACATCATTATTGATAGAGATTCTTATATTGAAACTAAATAATCATTGATATATAGGATCTGGGTGCTTAAGGAATTGATCAATGACCTTGAATCTTCCAAGGATCTCAGTGAACAAAGCAATATATTTCACAAATTAGAGGAGTTGCCTTGTAGACTTACCTCTCAAGACAACCAATTCATTTCAGTAAAAGAAATGATTCAGGAGTTTGAAGGTATAATCTAAAAGGAATTCAAGGAGAAAGCATTCTTAATGGCTTCTGTGGACAATATCCGAGATAATCAATTAACTCTGGACAATCTAAAAACTAGGTTAGCCAGTCATGCCAAGTCAATCACAATAGTGAGAGATGTTACAGTTAGGGCTAAGGTGATTCTCAAGAATATTGTTACACCAGATAGTATCGTGATATAGGCAACTATCACCATGTATGATGCTCATCTAAAGAAGGTTGGTGACAAAAATTGAAATGTTCTTCCATGCTTTCTTCTCCATTTTTCTCATGCACTTTCTAATTGACTTAGGACATTTTCACATGTACTTTTGTTGTGTAATTACATGTAAAAATCTAGAAAGTCCCAAAGTCAATAGAGATTCATCTTTAACTAGGTTTTAATATTTAAGTCTTTTCTCAATTCTCAAGGCTTTTCCCTATATATATAAAGGGAACCTCTTTTATAAAGTGGGGGGGTGGATCTTTTGATAATTGAGAGCAAAAACTCTACCAAAATTGAGATGCTTCCTAAGACTTTGATCTCAGATTGTAAATCATATTTTCTTGAATGAATGAGAAGCAGGGTAGTTTTAAACTTTGTGTTAAAATAATTTGTGTTATTTAGGAGATCGTTCTTATGTTCTTTTTCCTAATAATATCTCATCTATTTGATTAAATAAGCAAAGTGTGTATGTAAATTATTTGAAGATGTTTTTAAGTTAATTATGAAGACTTTGAGCTGTTATAATTACCTTTAGTTCATGTTTTCCATGTTTTAGCGGGAAGGATATTAGAAAGGCTTTAAACTACTCTTATCCTTTGTGATCTTATACTCTGTTGTAGTTTTAGGTGAAGACTTTGAGCTGTAATTCAGTCTACTATTACATACATTTCAAATCAGCAAGGGGAGCAATGAAAGACTTTGTGCTTTCATGGGTTTTTCGTAGATCTAGTTACTATCCAAGAAGATTTTCTACCATTTACTCAACATCATTTCTGAAAGAAGAGAAATGCTTTTAGTCATCAACTAAGCTTTCTCTTTTGCCTTATAAACATCATCTCTTAAAAAAGAGAGATGGATGGCGTAATATCACCCTTGAGTCTATTTTCAGTTCATATTAATATATAAGTAGTTTATTATAGGGAACCTCCCCTTGATGAGAGGAGAGATTTATCTCACTATGATGTGGTAAACCCACACATTTTTCTATATAAATCTCCTTGTACTATGGTTGATATACCCATTTTTCCATTAGTTGCTTGATGACAAAATATTCACCCAATAGAGTCTACCATCAATAGTTACTATGCTTAGATCTAGGTTGGTAAAAAAGATGATTGACAAGATCCAAAAGATGGATTCTAAGAGATGGGTAAGGTCTGGGTTGATTCTAAAATGGAAATAAAGTAGATGAATATTGACAAACAAGTACTTTTCTTACCATAAGTTTATTGGGTAGATGATTGAGGAACTTGACCTATTGGTGGAATCTAGCCTGATTCCAGTAGAGTAATGGTACCTAAGAACTTGGTGGAAATGTAGCAAAAAATTGACTCTTTGATATGATTATTGGATTGCATGATTACTGATGGTGATTGACCTATATGAAATAAACTCTTGGATGCATAAGCTCTTGATGATAATTGTAGATGGATTTCAGCTCTTAGTTCCTATCTTCTTATAGGCACAAATAAGAGATGGAAGTGTAGGTTTGACTAGGATATCTAATTATAAATGATCCATGCAATGGATCACAATAGGATTTAGACAAAATATATTTAGAAAATCTAGGTAGGTAGTTTGCATGCTTGTGGTTGAGGAGGTGGACCTCGACCATCGATACATAGGGTAACCATCAAAAATCAACCTAAGCATCGATGGTCGAGGGTAAAGGGTAAAAAGTGGGTAAAGGTTAGGTTAAGTTAGTCAAGTTAAACTAACTATGGATAAGCTTTTTTAGGGGTTATAGGGTAGAATGGTCCCAAGGGGGTCCTAAGCTAGTCAAGGGGGTATTAAAACATTTAGAATTATGGTGTGTATATGTCTAGTGTCTACACCCTGTATATGAGAAAATGAGATAAGAGAGAAGACAAAATAATGAAAAGACATCATAAATGTTGGTGTTAAAATATGATTCCAACCCATGTAATAGAGGAAAAAATGGAAAATAAAAGAATTAAGTCTTCTTCAATACCCTATGCCTACTCCATTAAGCTCTCTCAAAAAGGTTGGCATAGTGGTGGAAGAATAGACCTTAATGTTTACTATTTTTTTCCATTTTGAGGCTTGAACATGATTAATGTTCTTGGTCAACTAGACTTCAATGTTGATCCACTCTTGGAAAACATGGCTTTACTTGTGATAAGGGCCTTATCTTGCTAATTTTCACCTCTCATGTATGTTGAATGTTTGACTTAGAATTATATCTCATATGCCTATTTTAAGTATTGAGTTGATTTTCAATTATGCTCAATCTATAGAGGGAGTTACATCTCTCAAGGAGTAGTTTTCTAATGCCTCATAGCTCCTTCATGCTTTTAATGACTATTCAATCCACTCATGACTACACTAGGCATGTTATAGGAGCATGAGTTAACTAAATTTTTCCTTTAAATTAAGGTATAGGTCCCTTGTATAGGTTGATAAGTTGTTTCAGTATATATTTTCCCATAAGGACTCTTGGAGAAGCTAAGAAACTTGCATTTTTGTGCTTTGAGGGCTTTATCTTGTCTTGTCTTTCATTTTACAAACCTAAAATCAGATCTATATATCCAAAAAATACCTGTATAACCCTTGATTTAGGTCTTATATATAGGTACTAATATCATAAAACTTTCACTTATTCAATTTGAAAGCCTTCAACTTTTAGGTGCTTGAATTCTTACTTCTCTAGACTTGTAAACATGCTTATTTGGATGATCTTTACAAGAAACCTCATGAACTCTTGGTGTAAACCTAAAAATTGTTTTGGAAGGTGCTTGGATGAAAATATTATGTCTTAATAATAATGTATTATCTTCTTCAAACTTTATTTAAAGGCTTAAGACCATGGAGCTCTTAAAGGAATACCAACTTGTAACTTGCTTGAGTGAGCTAATTAGGAATACAAGACTTCTTCAATAGAAAACTCAATGAAAAAAGGATTATTTATTACACAAAATTATATATCACACCTATAAAATGTTTTCTCAACTCATCAAAATTATTATTACCTTCAACCAACATTGATCATGTAAGAAAACACAAATAAGGGTTTTTTGGGCTTAAAACTAGGCCTATAGACTAAGTTTTAAGCATAACTTTATTTATAGAGCCTAGATAAATTTTGAAACACTTGTAAAACTTTTATAACATATTATTTCATATTATTACCAATTTTCATAAATGTTATAGGGTTATTTTGTGTTTTTTGAGGTTTTTTGACCTCTAAACCCTAGCACACCAGTAGTAGGTCAAAAACACTCAAAAATTATAACTTGAGTTTTAAGATATTTTGTGGATTAATTTAAATTTTAAAAGTTATATCTCATTATCCTCCTCATTTATCAATAATTTAGGCACCTTGTTCAACCTTAAAACATGGAGAAAACTAGTTTTTCTTGGCTATTTTCTACACTTTTCATGACTGTGTGTAGCTAGTGGGCTTATAAGTGTTCTTTTGATTTCAATATAAACTTTATATATGGTTTAAATCTTGAATAAGCATCTTTAAAACATTTATTAACATATTTAAACTCAATTTATCCCTTTACATGCTTGAAAATCCATGAAACTCTTCATTCAGACTTGTGAAACTTACTTTTTAGCTCATTAAGAAAGTCTTAAAGGCTTAATGAAGCTTTCCATTTGATCACAATATTATGAAAAATTTAAAATTTACCTATATATGTGATGGAATGTATTATAGTCTCAACATTCATTTTTTATGCCTTAAAAAGCTTCAAAACATCAAAAAATGCATTTTCAAGATTTTGGGGGGGTTTAAACAAGGGTTTAGACCTGCCTACACCTTTTGAAGTCAAATGACATAATTATCACCTACTCCATTGATCTAACCATGATCGGTAGGATCATTAAGACACCTTTAATTCTATCCAAGACTTGATCTAATCCATGTATCTTCATAATTAATATAAGCCAACATAAATAAGCTTGTAACTTACCTCTTAAAGCTTGAAACTTCATCTATCTTTTACTTGTGAGTTACATTAAGGTTGTAAATTATCAAAATGGGGTCTTACAACTTTTCCAAATTTCCCAAAGCCATTTTAAACACCATGAAAAAATATTAAAAGGAAACTATTGACAAAAAATGTACCCTAGGTCAAATTGGGTCAACCCCCCTACATATTCAAACATTTCATAAGGTAATATATGTTTAAAAATGGTTACCATGGTCCTAAGTGATGTCAAGTCACACCTTTGAGGATCATATAATTTTTTATATCCTTTTTTCATACTTGTCGATTTGTCTCAATGACCTTTCGTGCCACCTTTTGGGTCATTTTAAGGAATTGTATGATTTTTCACAAAAGACAAATGTTTTAGTAAGCTAACATACCACATGTCAGAGAATGTAAAAAAAAGGCTTTGATATTGAAATGTTATAGGTTAAACATAAAAATAAGAAGATTTCCTGAAATTAAATTTAGTTTTAAGTGTTGTACAGATGGAGGTGACTCATCTACAAGTGTAAAATGCTTCAAGAAGGTGTCTTGACATCCCCACAGTTAATTTATAGGCTCAAGTGGCTTCAAAAAATCCAAAATTGAAAAAATCTTGATTTTTTCTACTAATAACTCTTTTGAAAAACTCAAAAAAGGTAAAAAATTTTCATTTGGTATGGACAGGAGAAGAGGAGTTGGAGTGAATGCACTTGGTGGATGTTAGGGATCCCTATGAACTTCCATTTCATGGTCATAGTTTTAGGATTTGCATACTTTGATTTATGAATAACCATTAAGATTTTTAGTACCTCTAAACTACCTATGTAATCCCAATGGATTAGTTTTTTCTCATCTGGTTTCACTATGGAGATTGGTATGTGTGAATGAAATAAAGTGTGTAGACTTGTAGAGCATATCCACCATGTCATGTTAATTTCAACCTAGTTTGTAATCTGTGGCCATATAATGTAAGTAAAATCATCTCATTATGCTATAAGTAAATATTGATGGTCTAAATAAAAATGTTTGATAGTTGCAAAATTCATCTTTCTATGAGTGAATTCAAGTCAAGATTAACACACTTGTTTTTGACCCCTTAGAGCTTGGTTGGTTATATTCTCCATTTAAGGTTTTTATTGAAGAGGATCATGGATGGGAATTAAGGTCTATGACACTTGATACAATCAATTATCCTTGAAATAGACACCTATAGTTTGCTAATATAAACCCAATTATGTCTATACCTAAAAGAGGGACCAAAGCATGTTTAGAAGCATTTGAGCCTATTTTGGCATCTTAAACAAAATCATGGATCAGGAGAAGATCAACGTGTGAGTGGTGAGAGAGTTACTTATAGTCAAACCTAGATGGAAAAGTGAAAATTTGAAGAAAGTTTCAAATGAAAAAGTTACCTTAATTTATCCAAAAATATATTTTTCTCCACACAGTGTCATTTCATGGTGTGTCTATGAGGTCTAAGTGAGCCTAATAGCTTCATTCTTATAGCCTAGGCCTAGGGGTAACATCTTAATGAAAGAGGAGAATATTAAGTCAAGAGAATATGATGGTAGAATGGATTTTAAACTTAGTCAAATTCTTGATGGAAACACTCAGATAACTATAATGCCATTAATCTAGAATGAATCTATAGCAATACATCTTGCACCTCTATAGTAAATTGATAGTAAAGGGGTAAGAACATGGTTTCAAGGCATGAACATGATCTCAAGGTATAAATAAGCCCATTCAAATGTGACATGATCCTAGTTACCTAAGTAGAGATTAAAAGGTTTGAAGTATAGTGCTCATGGTATATCATCATATACATAAATCCTTTGATTTCCCTAGTTTCCACCTATAGTTTGACTAAAAATATAGACTAACCTAAGCTATTGAAGGATATAGGTTTGGAAGGTAGGCATAGGTATAATATGGATATGATAATTTATAAATAACTTTCATAGTGATAATATCACACTTACATGTGATTCTCATAATCAAGGATTAAAATAGATAGTCATAGCTAAAGGTTCTTAAGCCCTATCAAAACCCTACACATAGTCACAGGCCTAGAAGCTAGTTTTGATAATTTGAGATGTTGAGGGATCTAAAAGCATGGTTAGGATTTGAAACATGGTATAGGGGGACATTATGGGTTGAACAAGACTCTCATGGTATCCTTTAAGTCAAACTAATAGGGGAAGTGTTCACTATTTTGTCTTAAATCTGAGACACTCCACAAGTAGTTCAACTTACAGACCTAGGGCATTGATGAGAAAAAGATGAATGGAAAAATTATAAGACATTATGTGATTATATATAGGGTTGAATTGGAGATGAATAAATTTTTATAAAGTCCTACAATCACTATCACCAATCATAAGTGACCACATACTCAGAAAATTGAGTTTATGTCTATGAGGCCTAGAACTAGACATGAACCTCATGGCTTCTAATGACAATCCTATGGTCATGTGATATTCATAAGTAATTTTAGATCATTCCTGAGAGAGTGGAGGGTTGATGAGACTTAGTGGTTTGTAGAGAACAACTAATACTGACCATTTTGGCCTCAATTTGTCTCAAGGGTATTCAAAATGCAAGCTAGTTACCTCATAGCCAACTTATTTCCCTCAAATATATATGGATGAGATAAATGGGGTCTCAATCACTTAGGGATAGTTGATAGATCATGAAATTGAAATCAATGGCACTAGTTATATGTTTAGGTGCCTAACCTTTACGAACCATTTCTAAGAATGTAAATGACTTAAAACCCTCCTTAAACCCTCATAAGAGCTCAATGAGGAATAGATGAATATAAACTCGTCCAAAAGGGTTTTTTGACATAGAAAGTTATTTGGATCTACTTGGAGCTCTCATAGGCTCCCTAACACTCAATTATTTCATACCATAACTTTTATAGATAGGTCAAATTTTGGGTTTTCTAGAAGAATTAAAATGACTTGAAGGTGCAAAACGAAATAGATGAATAAAAACCATGGTAGAAGGTGTGTTATGAATCCTTAAACCCAATTATAACCTTATTCAAACATTAATATTACTCTACTAAGATGATTGTTATAGGTAGTCTTGGATAGAATAGTGAGAAACAAGGTGACTGTCAAGATTGTGTGAAGTGTCATTTTAAGTCTCATTGAGGCCTATATGATAGAATATAAGACAAAGAGGTTATTATGATGTGTCTCACATCTATAAAATGAACTCACTTTAGCATATTTAGTTTACCCTAGTGACAAGTGTGATATTTTTGTCATATAGGGATAGTGAGTAGCTATAAGGAAGTAAACAAGTGGCAAAGAGAAAATTATCAGTTGGAGGGGTGCATAATGACCTACACCAATCATGTTTTCACATTTTCAAGTCAGTATACATGTTTTAATGACTTCCAAGGTATTTAAAAATAGATAAGTGGACTATTCATCAAGAAAATAATTTCAAGAAGGATAATGAAATATCCATATGCCAACTTGAAAAAGATGTCATGTTTTAGATAAACACTTATCCAAGAGAACCTCATGATATGTTCTCTAATTCCTTATCTTGCATCATAATAGTTTTTAAGACTTGAAAATTGGCATTATGACTCTTTGATGTCACTCTTTCTCTCTCTTCTTCCATTTTTATATATATTGAAGCCATTTTAGCATTACAATCTATTTACAATTGATATGGTGAATCCTTGATAATTCGACATCTTATTTTTCCTTTGAATAAAGTTCATAAGTTTGTTTACCCTCTAAAATTCTTTTTTGAGTATGTCAATTAGTCCATTGCATGACAAGTGATGATTGTTTATCCTTATTATATTATGCTATTACATGTTTTGTGTAGGTAATGTCTCTTCTAAAAAGTCTCATGAAGTGTAAATGTTTGTTAGGTTCCTTGAAGTGTGAAGGAGATTAGTAGTACCTATGATCAGACCTCTTACTCACCCAACTTTAAAAATTCATGGAAATTCACCTCCATGTAGAGACACTTACGCTATAAGAATCTTGAGTTGAGATTAGTTTTGGTAAGTTGACTACATAGTGCAAGTTTCAAGTATGTTTATGGAGATATCCTTGGTGTATCGGCTCCATTAGTGTAGTTCAATTTTATGTTTCTTTATTCTCTTTTCACCCCAAAAAGTGATTATATTAGTGTATTTGAGATCCTAAATAGTTATATCAATGGGTCTAGCCCATAATATAGATATATATCTCTTGTAGCAATCTACCTATACTCAGAGATAGTTCCATGTTATCCCAAATTTGAGAAAGTTTGATTGAATTATATAGAGTATAAATTTGGGATATAAAATTTATATCATGACCTATGGGACATGTGTTCTAAGAAGGTTATTCAAGGTGGATTTTGATCTTGACAACAAAGAAGATGTAATAGTCTACTTCCTGCACTATCTAGCAATTCTAATAATTGACTCTTGGTGCTAGACTAGTGCATTGTTTCATGCCTAAGGTAAGAAAAAGGTCTCATAATAAAGGCATTCATTTTTATTTCCAAGATAATCCACAATATTTAGTCAAAGTATACAAATTTTCTAACACCCATCCTTACCCAAAGATATCATACCTTTCTCATAGACCTATAAGAAAGATTTTGATTAACCCAATCTTGCAAAATCTTAAAGCTATCATGGAAAATAACCTAAATTTTGTTGATTTTAATGGATATAGTCATTTAATATTTTTCCATTATGATGACATTACCATATCTAACCTCAAAAATGTCCCCTCATACATAGGTGAGATTTCCATTACCCCAATTGAGCACATTAGAAATATTGTTAATTTCTACAATATACATCATATCATTGAGGAGAATATAGCCATTAGGTTATTGGCTATTTGTTTAAAGGGGGAATCTCTTGATTTATATCATACTTTGAACCTTGAATCTATAACCACATGGGATTATTTGGGAGATTATTTGAGGAGAAGGTTTGAGGATAAGAGTGACAACTTGTCATTAATTGAGTAGTTGACCAACATAAGGAGAGCACCTCAAGAAGTTATTAAATATTTCAACACAAGATTTTATAAGACATTAGATAGGATCCCAATCTTGGTAAGACCTAGTACACATCATTTTTTCCTTTATTATATTAAGGATTTTGATAGTGATATTTATATGATGATATAATATATAGGAGGGAACATATTGCCTAATGCCTATGAAGTGGCCATTAGGGATGAAAATTGTTTGATTCATGCTGGGAAGATTTCCCCAAGACCCCTTATACCTATATTCCCTTATTTACAAACCACTGTACCTAATATTTCTCCCATTTCTACACCAAAACATAAGCTAGCTACCCCTAGTTAGTCAAGTAAATATAATGAGGTAACAAGAATGAGGGATATTAAGCATGAGATTTTAGGTCTAAAGAGGATTATAAACTACAATGAGTGAGACCTTTCTAAGACCACTACCAACATAATTAGTGATATCAAAACTATCAAGTAAATAGACCATCCTTTGAAGGTCATCTTCAAGGTCAAAATGAGCTAGTTAAAGCAAAGTCATATAATGTTTATAATCATAATGTTCCCTCTACCTCAAAAGCATTAGTTCCTACTCAAAATAATCTTGTTCAAGAGCATGAGGTTTAACCTCCATGAGATCAATCTCATGATCCATCTATCTATGCTAATGAGTCCTTCAATCAAGCTTTCATGTAAAATTTGGGAACAATGCCAGCCATGACTCAAGCTAAGGTGCCTAATGGAGGAGAGAATAATAGAAAGATTACTCAAGTGGGGTTAACTTTAGTCAATTGGCAAAAAAATGATTCATGTTTTGTGAATTACTAAGGGAAATCAAGAAATGATTCAAGTCATATAAATGCAAACACAAGGGTAAAGAGAAAGGCAGCTAAAGATGTTCAAGGGGATGGTAATGGTCCATCAATGAGTTTTCAATCATACCAAAGGGTAGGTATGTCTAATGTAGTCCCAAATTCATAAGTAGATAAAATAATTTAGAATGTTAGGGGATATTTCACACCTCATAATTATCAAGGTATAAGCAACACTAATTATATTAGTGGACGAGATAATGTCAGTGGCTCTTTCACTAACATTGTAGAGTAAATGAAGAAGTCTTATGTGAATGTATCAATGTGAGATACATTAGCAATACTTGAACAAGTAGACCTGCTCTAATAAGAGATATCCAAACTCAACATGATAACCATGTAGCCTAATGGGAAAGAGGAATCCTTGAAAAACACCTTGAAGCATAATGAGGAACAACTAGAAAAAATTGATAAAGTAGATAAAACTACTCCATTATATCTCTCCATCATCATCATATATGCTTTGGTTCATAATTTTTTGATTGATAATGGAGCTAGTATTTCAATCATGCCCAAACATGTATCTAATAAGTTGAATTTGAAGTATGAGCCTCATCCTAAGGAAGTGTTACAAATGGATGGGATAGATACCAAGACAATTGGCATAATTTAAGGTTCACAACTTGTTCTTCATGTTTGTCTTAATTTCACTATTCTTCAAGATGTTGTGGTTATGGATGTGCCACCCCACTTTGCCCTTTGCTTGTCAAGAGATTTTAGTACTAATATTGGAGGATACATGACTTCAGATTGGTCTTATATTGCATTTAGGACTAGGTATGGTGCTACAGTATCAATAAAATTTGAACCTCTATCTAACTTTCATGTAGATCCATATGTGCCTTATACATCAAACATGAATTGAAATATCAATGATGAACAAGATCATCCTAGTGATCAAAAAAATCTAACACCTCTTGATGGCATAGTTGACTTGTACCTTGATGAATGGGTAGTTGATCATTATGGATTTGAATAAATATGTCTTGGTACATATATCCTCCATGAAGAATGTGATGGATCTCTTGAAAAAATTTATGACACTCTACGATAGGTTGCATGGGGCAACTACCTTTTGCACATGGATGATAATGTTCATATGTTAGAGAGTTGTCATGATGATGTCATAGTGATGTAATGGAGGTGTCTATGTGAGTGGATGAAGTACTTTGATATCCTAAGTGATAATGACAAATTATGTAATGTGTTTGAAGTTGGCTTGGTTGATATTTAGATTTAACATGGTTAAAGATGGTCATAAATGAGTATAGATTATTGATAATGTGAAAGGGGTAATATAAGAGGTTTATTATGATTGGATAGCTTGTGTGCATAATTACAATTCATCTAGTAGTCCATAGATTTTATCTAGACACTTTGGGTATAGTGGTAGAAAATCTGAGTAGGTAGATTGATGACATCACCATTACCACATGAAAGTGAGTCAAGGAGAGTTGATCATATGGTTATGATCAAATTAGTCCCTAGTTATTATGATATATATCTCAAGGCATGCATCAAAGCATGATCAAAGATATGAGGGTTAAAAATTGGCTTCTCAGATATAATTCACTAAGTTCCCATACTTAACCAAATTTGCAAAGGGTTCGAGCATATCCAAGTAAGCTTGTTGATGATGTCAACATTCACACATGTGAAGGTTTTTAGAAAAAATGATCATATGGGTTTGTTCACTTATTATACTAGTTTATTTGTGTTAAATTCTAGATCATGTGTTGAAGCACGTCAAAAGTTATGCAAAATCAAAGTTTGCTTCATAGGCAAGTTCTAAGCATAGTTGGATCTATAACAAAAGATTTTGAGAAGGAATTTTAATGGTGATATATATCACACATACAAAGGTTATAAGAGAAATTTGTTATTGGATAGATTATCTTTTTAAACATGATCATGAGGTCCATATTATAGATCATGTGTCTAAACACATTGTAGTTATTAAGGTCCAAAGTTGGCTTTTTAGGCATATTGTAGTTGGTCCCCATAATCAATTTGCATGATGTTAAATATCTAGACCTAGTGGAGATACAATGTCTAAAAATAGTTTAAACATTGAATATTTATGATGCACATAGAGTTATATGGGTTAAAGTGTTCACCAATTAATAGAGTTAAATTTCAGGACCAAATGAAGGTCTAATGGTGTGCAGGTGATCATACATATCAAATATCAATAGTGCATGTTGAGAGAGATTTAAAGTACACATTGTTTATTAAATAATCAAAGGTAGAGGATAAGGATCTAATGGTGAGTGGGTGTTTGTACAGATTAATCAAATGGTGAGCATTGATAGTTAAAGACCTTACTGATCCATGAAGATCAATGGAGTAGATTGAGTCAAAGTTTCCAAGGTGGATGAGATGAGGTCAAAGTGACAAGGTTTAATGCTTGAGCATTGGAACCTATGCATTAAAGTTAAAACAACATAAATGGTGTGAGATTGATCAAAATCTAATTTGACATGATATGTGAGCAAAGTGGTTGAAGTTTAATTTTGACCATTGTCTTTGAAATATTCAATTTTAAAAAGGGAAAAACCAGTGTTTGGTCTTTGGGCCATATCTTTCACAAAAATATGAATTTGCTCATGCAGTAAAAATCAAAAGGGTAGAGGAATATGTATACACATAATATTTTCAAACTTTTATTGATTACTATCACTTTATATCTTACAGGAACTTATTAAGTCTTAATATCTCTAAGTGCATGCCCTAATGGGTGCACCAACAAAGGAGTAGGTAGACCATCAATGCTTCAAAAGATTATTATTCCTTTTACTAATTTCCATCTACACACTTGTCTCCTAAAACAATTTACCCTAAGTTTGTCCTTATCATTCTTACCTATTCCAATATTTTTCCTCTTTCCATCCTCTTTATCTTTCCTTAACACCCTTTTGGATATTTGGCTATACTGGGTCAACCTAGTACAATTTAGGGGTTTTTCTCACTTTCTTAGCTTATTAGCCTTTCAGTCAACCCATCTTAAACCTAGTGAATTATCCCTAAAAACACACTATATCAAGATCCACATATATATACAACCAACATTTCCTAGAGGATTTAGGTCAAGATCCACCTATATATACAAGTTCATTTCCCACCATTTCTTAAGAGAAGATTTAAGAGAGAATAAGTGTGAATGAACATCTACTTATTGACCTTTCTACTTGAGGAAAATATATTAAGGTTCCATACTTCATTTGGAGATATGGATCTTGTCTTATGGAGAAGTCTTGGATGATTATATAGGTTGTGTAGCCTAGATCTGATTTATCTTGGTTATCCTTACACACTATAACAATCTCTTGTGAAGCATCTTGGCCAAGGGAGAGATTGAGGCTTGACGGATTCATCTTCAAAAGTAAGTATTCCTAACTTTATTTCTCCTTTGTAAGAGTGGATAGATAATGTATTTATATTCTTCTCTTATGTATTAGGATTTTGTATATATTGGCATAAGTATAAGTCTTCTAATACATGTTTAGTTTCATTTTTTTACTATTTTAAACCCCCACTTTGTGCCAAAAACTTTGGTGTGTACTAGATTAGTTTTACTTTCTTGCTTATTACAATAGGTGAATGTTTTAAACCTTAGGACTCCATTAGGGTTGTTTTACAATTGTGTTAGACTATAGGCTTTGGAGCCCTTCCTAGGATGATGTGTTGTGACAAGTGATCTCATAATTGGGTCTAGTGGATCCTCATATTGGTCATGCTCCTGCTTAACAAGTGTAACCCCAATCAGAAGTGTAGGTATGCTTTATCTTCTTTGTGCTCACATTGATTTATAGACATGATGCATTTTTAATTACATACATTCTGGTGAACCCAAGGTGAAACTAACCCTTGTAGGATTTATTTCACTTATTCATTCTTTATTATCATCAATTTATCATATATTTTGACATACTAGATCGATTCTATGAACCCAACTCTTTATCTTTATGTGCATGTTTCCAAGAATAGGAAAATGTATCAACCCAATTAACCTAGTATAGGTTTCCATCCTTTTAAACACACAATTCAGCTTACTAGGTCGAGCCAGTTGAACCCTTATAGTTTTAACACTTTTTAGCAAGTTTTTGCTTAGCTTGACCGATCTTATCACCCTAGTTTATAGGTTTCTCAAGCATAATTCAAGGTTATTCATAAAACATCTTCCTTCATTACATCTCTAATCCACCAAGGTTCTTTTCTACCTCTTTGTTTCTTTATTTTCTATCTTTCCTTTCATAGTTTATAGTATTTAAAACATCCCTTGCACAGTTAACTGGATCAACCCTGCTGACCCAGTTTTATGTTTTGTGTGTTGTCTGAAATAATTGGATCAACCCTACCAACCTAGTTCATTTTCAAACCTTGCTTTTGTAGTAAATGTTTGACCCTGTCAACCTTATTCTATAGTTTTTTCATATAGTGTCAACACTATAGCTTATTTCAAATTGGAATTAACCTCATATATGTTAGTAATTAGCTCACACATTTATTTTCATATTACTTGCATGCTTAGAATAGATCACATAATTTAATTAGGGGGTTTTTAATTAATCAATTAGTTTCACTATTTCTATTTTATGCACACATGACAAAATCACAAAAACATAAAAAATAAATTTAACATTTTATCTACCATAGGCCAACCTACTTGGATTTCATCACCAAGGGGGAAGTTGACTTGATGCTTTGGTCAAGTATAAATTATGGTTAATGGTATATTATGGATAAGCACCTAATACCATTATCATTTTAGTGTCTTAAGTGATTATGTAGGCCCCAATACCAACCCTGTATCATTGCTACTATAGTCCCTTTTAGCCCAAACTACCTGAAACCATCCTTAGATTGCTATTTACTAGCTTGTTTATAGCCAACTTCCAATCACATTAAAAATATTATCTTAATAATCCAATAAATATTTAGATTGACCAATTATTTAGCTCTTTACTTTTTAGGTTGATTACTTGATCTTTGCTCAATTGTGTGTGCAAAAACTTGCATTAGCCAAAATTAGAGCAAAATTTTTGTGTGATTCAATTAAATTGGCCTGTGTTATCCAATTGATTATTTTTTTCCTTTCAATACTTATTGTTTTAATTACTTGTAAACTTATCTTACTTCATTTTTAAAATCTAATTTAGGCCTATTAAATTCCCTAACAATTGTACTAGATTAACCTTGTCGACCCAATGGTTATTTTGCCTTCTATACACTATATTGGATCGACCCAATCAACCTTGTACAATTTTATAGTACTTATTTATTTGATGGGTCAACCTGATTGACCCTATACTATATCAATCACCTCTTTATCCTTTTTTTTATGATCTCTCTTCTTTTCCCTTCATTTGGACTTTTTGTTTAGTAATGACACTAAGTCATACTCAGCAAACATGATGAACCTTACCAATCCCAATAGGGTCTCCCATAGATAGAGTAGGTCTCCTCTTTTGGATACTAGTAATGTTCATATTTCCACTTGAATAATGAAATATTGGACCCCTCCTCATACCTCTTCATAACATCCTCATCTTTTCGTAGAGGATCAACTAAAGTTAGAGTATACTCCCAAAATGCTTTTCTTTATCTCTAAATTTTATCAACATAGAGGAAAGGATCCTTATACCATTTATAACCTCACGATTAGTGGTCAAATTGAAGATCCTCACTCACATACTCCTACATTCAATACTAGCTTTAGGGGTACCACTTTCATTGGTTCTCATAATCTTCCTTCAACTTTGACTCTTTATGTCATGACATCTTCTTCTCTAACCTCTTCTACCTCCATGTCTAGTATCTCAACTAACATGGTAGGTTCTACATCTAGTAGGCCTCTCATAAATTCCACTATCCTTAATCCTTCCACTATTTCATTATTTACTACCCAAGCCAATCATGATTCTAGTGCTTCTTCTTCTCAACCATTCACAAGTAAATTTTTCCACTAGTGCCTCACATTCTCATAATTATTCTCAAGTTCATATAAACACTAATAGTGGTACCAAATCCACTAATACCAATACAAATACCAACTCTAATGCTTCTAATGCTAATCAAACACACCAAATTTTATTTCAAACTCTCAATCAAATGAATACCTTTCAAGCTCATAACATAAATCAAATGATGAGGATGAAAAACCACCTCCTTAATATTCAATTTCATCCTTTACCGATGGCTTGGGGCACACATAACTATAATGTTCCCCTCCTCTTCTTTGAGATTCCCAAGGCAATCTCATTCCTCAACCTCCTTTAGTCAATAAAACCATCAAACATCTACAAAATGAACCTCTCACTACTCAAATTGTCAACATTGATATTGGAGGTATAACACCTATAATTTATAATAATGGATCAATTGATCCCACCCTTTACCTCAAAACATTTGAAAATTTTTACAAGGATTGGTTCAAATTAAACACCTTTTCTGCTACCAAGCTCCTAGAAAAAACCTTCATGAGTGATGCCTTATATTGGAACAATCAACTTAGAGCTCATTCCATTTTTAGTTTGGAAGACTTAGTAAATGCTCTAGTGCAATAATTACAAACTAATGATCTTCCTATAAACACTTTGTCCCATTTCATTAAGTGGAAACAACATGAGAATGAAACTACCTAAGCCTTTGTTAAGAGATGGAAGACATTGTAAAATAAATTTGAACATAATATGGAGGATGACAACCTTTTTCATCTCCTTACAAATGCTCTCTTTCCCAAATTATAATATCAAGTCCACACTCTCTCCATGTACCTTGGAGGAGGATATTGACCAAGCTAAAAGACAATATTTCCTAATGTGTCAATTTGAGCCACCCCAACCTTTTTTAGGTCCTCTTTTATTACTAAAGAAAAAAATTACAATATTACCAATGATGGTGTTACCAATTCTTGTGATACTATTCACAATTTTCAAGCTATCATTCATAACCCTTCTTTAGAACTAGGTTCTTCCTCTCAAAAATATACTAATCATCATTTCTCTTCACAAAACAACATTAATGTACACAAACTTCTATCCTCAATTGAATTAACTAAGAGTCTACCCAGGCCTCTTCCATGAGATCTTAACCTTACTCAAAATATGAAATCTTGGTATGATCCTAAAAAAAAATTGGTTTCATGCTTGTTAGGGTCATTCTAATGAGACCTATAAAAAAAATTCATAATTTAGTTATGGATTTTATTCTTGGCCGTAATTTTGATCATGATTCCATTAACTGTAAGCATTAACAAGCCTATGAGATTGCTTTTAAGGATTATAAAACACATGAAAAAACTCAATACTTAAATCAAATAAATACTCATTTGGCTATCTACAAAGAGCCTTTACCTAATCATTAACTGATTCAAGACACTTAAAAACCCACCCCTTCTACCAATAATGTAGATAGTCTTTTTGAGCCAACATCTATAGAAAATGTGGTTAACATGACTAATATGTGAAGGGTGGTGTCTTTCATTGATTCCCAACCTATCTACACTCCTTCACATAAGGCATATTATGTCATCCAAGATTCTTCTCCAACTCATTTTAGTGATTTAGGGTAAGATCACCTTATTACTTTTGATGATCCAATTTATGATTCTCCTTTGGATAACATATCCCATTCTATTTCTACCACTTCTTCCATAATCTTCCAATACTAATGATAACCATTCTTCTACTAACATTTCCTCTTCCAATTCTCAAAATCAACTTAAACCAACTAGTTCATCATCTCAACATGATTTACCACCTTGTTCAAAACCTTTTTCTTCTTATAAACAAGAATTCAAAATTACTTTGGCTCCTCCTTTCAAGGATCTTCTTAACCATTAGGCACATTTATCTAATAACCTTCATATGGGCTAGATGAGTGGGATCCCATGGAAGAGCTCACTAATATCCCATCCCAAATTCTATTATTTGAACTCATGAGGAATTCTCCACATCATAGAAATTACCTCATGTAGCTATTATTTGAGATGAATGTCCCTTGTCCTCCCCTAGTAGGATGGGAGGTAGCTTTATCTGGTTCTAAAGATAGTATTTTACAATAATGTGAAGAGATGTCTATCAACACTGATGAAACTATAGACACTTCTCTTTCTCTATAATTTCCCATAGATTTTATGATTCTTAATGAGATTCTATTTCATGCATATGATCCTCCCTTATTCATTAGCATCTAAATATGTGATATCCAAGTCAAATGTGCATTAATTGATGAGGGTTTCTAGCATGTGTGTTACTTCTCTTTATTTCATTAAAACCCTTAGATATTTTGAATGCAATCTCAAGCTTACACAACACATGCTAAGGATATGATAAAAGGCAAATTCCTCCTCTAGGTTACATGTGGTTTCCCATTAATATCCCACTTGTCACCATCCATGTGAAGGTGATGATATTTAACTTCACTCTTTCTTATAACATCTTGCTTGGCAGGCCATGGACTCACTATATGAGAGATATTACTTCCTCCTAGTAATGCATTAAATTCCCTCACAATGGAACCATTTATAGGATTCAGGGTGACACAAACCCTTAGAATTTTCAATAATTCCAAGATCATGGTGTCTTCAAGATTCTTACTATTGATACTTTGCCTAGCATTCCATTTCATGAGTCTCAATGTCTCAAAATTCCCATTAGCTCAACTTGACGTTATAGTGGGCATATTAATCTCATTGGTAACATTCCTCCCAACCTCTTGGATTTTGATGATGATGAGCCTAATGAGATTAAATTAAAGATCAAAACTTTTTATCTCTCACCTCATCTCATCTCATAGATTCTTGCTTCCTTGTAACCTCATTCTCACAAACCTTCTTGTCATGACATTCCCATAGTCTTGACCATGACTAGGCATTATATTCACCATGCTTCATCGAATGACAAGGTTATCCCTACCTATGTAATTAATCTTCATACCATGGATTACAATGATGGTCATTCCTTAGATTATCCATTGTTAGGTGGTCTTGTATAGGGCTATGATGCCAAGATTATCAGTTATCATTCTTCTTTACATGAGTCCTTTTGTGCATCTCATCATTTTTATTCACTTATAATTCCTATTTTTTTCATTTTCCCCCTTTATCATAGGGTAAAGATGGCACTGATACCTCTAATTTTTGAAGAGCCACATAGGAATATGCTCATAGATCATGTTATGATCAAGACTTACCATTTTTTTGGGTACCCTGACCCTCATAGCTGGTTCACCCCTGAAGTTTTTAAAACTCTCCTTAGACCTTTTATAGATCCCACTCCTCCCTTAGTAGAGCCAGCTATAATTGAGACTACTCCCACTCCTACTATAATTGATCATATTCTTGCTCCTACTGTTGCTGAGCCTACCCCTATTTTTGATGCCATCATTCCTTCTATTAAGCCTAGTTCCATTTTTTCCTCATCATTACCCTCCCTTGGTGATGGTTTGCTTCCCTTACCTAAGATGGCTCCTCTACCCACCAAATAGGTTCATGAGTGTTCTTTGACTTCTTCCACTCCTATTTTACCTCTTTTTGTGAGTAATAAAACCACTCACAAGCATATTTTTTTCTTCCATGAGATAGATAATCATTTTTCCACCCATTGTCATAAGTTGTAACAATATATTTATACCTTTCATCCTTCTTCCCCATCATCAGATAAAACCATACCTCCCCTAAAGGTACTTCCTAAATATCTACCCAAATATGGTGAGGTATATTATCTATGGCATCTATGTGGCACCCATCACACTAATCATTGTTTCATCCTCCAACATCTCAAAGATCACCTTATAACCATTCACAAACCTTCTTATATTATTACCATAGGTCATTCCTACAAGAAGGCTTCTCTTTCTTCTCCCAAATCTCCACCTCATGTGGTTCCATCCTCTCCTATGGTCCCTTCACCACCTTCTATGCCTCCACATGTGATTCCTTTACCTGTGAACCTTCCCTCACCTATGGATCCTTTTCCACCTATGAGTCATTCACCTATGGATCCTCCTCTACTTATGATTCCTACATGTTGAGTAGATCCCACTCCCACACAATCTCCTGACTAGCCTTTGCATAGTTTTCCTCCTCAACATGATCCTTCAATCATTCATACTTTTTTAGTTAAGGAGACTAGAAAATAAGTATTTGCCTAGTATTCATTAAAGATTGATGAGACTTTAGAATCAATTCATCTCCAATTTCATAGAGATTTATCTGACATATTGGATAATGTGTGTGGATAGATTTACCAGTATTTATGAGCACATGCACGATGCTTTCATATTTATATTTTATTAGACATGTGCTCCAATCTTATTTCTATCTGTTATATCATTTGACATTATGTCAAATTTTTGCTTATCTTCTACCATGATTTATTACTTGTAATACTATATCTTTCTTATCTTATCATTCATGGTTCACATATGGTTGTCTTTTATTTATCATTATTTTCCTTTATTTTCCTAGGAGTTCTTCTCAAAACTCTCTTATTTGTATCTTTATTATTATTTTGCTTTCTTATCCTTATTTTTCACAGGTAATTTGTCATGGTGATTTGGTTATACAAACCTTGTTCCCCTTGGTCATTATCTCTCTTTACCATGTAATCAATTAGCACATAATCTATCTCATTATTATCTCCTTTTATCGGTCCACTTGGGATCTCCTTCTTTCCTCTTCATTTATTTACAAATTAATCATATACATGGTTGAGACTTGAGATCACATGCTAGTTCATTATCAATCCTAAGTTTCCTTACCATTCTTTGTCTTTAGTTACTAATATTTCTTTAGCCTTAGCCTACAAATCATTAATGTGTGTCACTATCTTTCTCATTATTGGTCATTTGGAATCCATATGAAGGAAATCTTAAAAAGCCTTTAAAATGATGTTAAAATCCAAGTCATTTAAACAAAATAAAATGATATCAAAAGTTTCAAATATTATTAAAAGTCTAATCACACTAAAAGACATGATTCAAAGCACATCTTCATCTTATAGTCTAAGCTCAAAATCCATAATTGGCCTCATATTAGATCTAAGGTCCTTTGGGGTGTAGTAGTCTAGTAGATTAGAAGAGGAGAATAAATAAAACTTTTAGTTCTACCTACTTTCTCATGCAAGTACCCAATCTTTATTGTAGACTGACGGCTCTGTAAGGGGTATTAAAGAGTGCAGAACATGTCGTCCAAAGGTAGGTCCATTTTAATTTTCTTCTACCAATCTACCTTCATGAGTTGATCTTAGTATCAAACTTATTTTCCTACAAAGCTTTGTGTCTATAGCAAATAGGTTTCCCTTGTACATAGATGACCACTAGTCACTTAGTGTCTTCTCATGTCCTTAGTATGCATCTTTCCTCCTAAGGTATTCTCATAAGATTCCCAGGTCTTTATTTTTACACTCCATTTTTCACTCATTTTCCCCCTTTTAGTTTCCTCTTGATAACTATTATCTTTTATACTGATCATTCCCCTTGGGATATCATTTGTGAGTTACATTGTAAGACTACAGATAGGACCTGGCCATCCTCACAAATTACCATTTTTTCCTACCTATTACCCACAACCTTAATTACCTTATTTTCATATTTATTACACCCCCATGGTGTTTTATTTGTTAGGTTTTAGTGTAAGACCATGGATAGGACTGACCCTCCTCACAAAATTTTCTAATACCCAAGTCACCATGCAAATTACATGTGTTAAATTTGAGATAAGATCTTACCAATTATGAAGATACACATCATTTTACATCATTCCCATATTAATTTAGTATTTTTTATTCTTCTTATTTTTTGAGTACATGTAAGGTTTCAGTCATTTCTTGAATTTTTCATACTTCCTAGCTTAAATTAGTATGATCAATTTAAGACCAATCTTTTGCAATTTTATTTTTCCTTCATACTTACCAGCATGATTTAGTATGATTGATTGACTTAATTAATTTGTTTTTATTACCATTTATGACCTTTTACATACCTTCCATTTTATTACATTATTGTCATACTTCCCAATGTGATATTAGTATGATTTTACTTGTCTTAATTTAGTGCAAAAATCTTTCACATTGGTTTAAAAACAAATTCTTTTTTACCATCCTATTTTTCCTTTTATTGGTTCTTTATACTTAGTCATTTATTTGTATCATACATTTCATAGTTTGAAATGGTGTGTAGTACATTTTCTTGATTGATTATATTTTTGCAAGTCCTTTTTGCCTGTTGCTTTTTAACCATGCATGTGTCTTTCATAATACTAGAAAAGAAACCACATATCATATATTTCCTATAGCATATACAACAAAGCTAAATACATGTGCTAGAAATAAATATATCCTAAGCATCCATAGTCGCAACCATAATAAACAACCAAAATAACCCATAATGACAACATACACATCCAAAAAATAAAATGCCAAAATAATATATATATATATATATATATATATATATATATATATATCATAAATTTGATACAACAAATGCAACCATATACAATACTCCAGCTCTATGGTTAGGTTCCATCCTATCTATCTCATGGCCTATCCATACTACCTATTGAGGCCTCAATCTAACTCTTCTGAATGGTAAACTATAAAAAGGTCATCTGAGATCTCAATCCCTCTACTTGTCCCTATAGGTGTGCTTCTTGTATCTATGACTCTACTAGCTAGGTTTAGATCTCTATCATTTGCACTACTATATATAGATGTGTAGCTCTCTCATCTATTAGGGCATGCCATGCTTGTAGATCCAATTCACCCATCATTTTTGGTGGTTGCATCCTCTCTCTCTACACCCATATCTACCTCACTACCTCTCCAACTAATTTTAACCAGCTCACCTAAGCTGGGGTAGATGGTACACTTAGATCCTCTAGTGTCATGGGGTTGTATGGTTATAGAGCCTCATCTAGGACATCATGGATTATTCTCCTCACTAAGGACCCCCATCTCTCCTCATCCTCACCTACACCTAAAAAATCACACAAGATGGATATTATATCACTGTTATATCTCAAAATGTCTATCTATCTATCTAAATAAATTAAATTAATAATATTTAATCATCTTATTGCCTATATATGTCTCAAATATTATGGTCTCACCATCTACATGACTTCTTAGCATAGGCTCCATATCTGTGTAGCCTCATAGAACCTCCTTCATAGGTTGCCTCCTCATCTCAAACCTGACTATCATGGCTCATGTTAGTCTCAAACTACATCTAAGTGGTCTCTCTATCATCTCCTCTAGCTCATTTATGGGGTCATCTAGGATGGCAATAGTCTCCACTCTCTTTTACTCATCCTGCTTCCATTGATGTCATATCCTCAATGGTCACGACTCATCTTGTTATAGATCTAGTATTGATACATCTAGTATCTCTGCCTTTACCTCCCTATCCTCCTACTCATCTCCTCATCATGCCTAACTAGTCCATGGTCTCTCTCAATGTAGCCTTAGTGTCAGCCTCACCACTACTAGCCCTAGTTATATCCTCTCACATGGCTGCCTCACATGTTGATCCCCCTACTCAAGCATCAGCATTAGTGTTGCTTGATAAGGTAGGCCCATATGCCCTCAAACCCATGACACTATATGTGACTCTCTCCACCAAAAATAGTGTCCAACTACTTATGTCCTTTTTGTTGTTGGTGTAACTATATCATAGATCACCCATGTAGATTTTGTGTGGTCATATGGATATCACATGATGTATTCACACATCACTGACTACAGTGATAGCATGTGGGGCATGGCCTATTCTACCTAGTCCTCCCTCCATCTCCACACTAGAGGTAACATATCATCAACCACATGGGGCAACCCAGATGGTCAGTATATAAGAAACCTTTCATATATCCAAGTTGTTAGTAACATGATTAGTCCCATAGTCTTCTACCCTCTAACTAACATCTTGTACATATCATGTATTAGTTGGACCTAGATGATAGAACCTAGGTCATATATAACTCACTCCTCTAAGATCATCCTACTCTAGGCTACCACAAATAGTGGTACCTTACCATTTAAATTATGACATAGCACCCACTATGTCACAAGGCCTATCATAATCTTCTAGATGTCTAAAATATATGATGTATCAACATCAAACATACTCCTTCTCTTACCTAATAATATCATCTTTAAGCTTGTATCCCACATGGCTAAGGCTCTCCTCTCCTCTAGACTATATGGTATCCCTATGGTCACCTATGCTCTTACTATAAGTAGCCCTACAATGGCATGGACATCATCTAGTATGATAGACACTTCTACTATATTCCCATCCACCTCCTATTTAAAGGTGTTAGTTAATAATTCCTAACAACCAACAAACATGTCTAACAAGTTAGCACTGAGGGTAATTCGACACATCTTTGTTATCTTTCCTAGACCTATAGATCCTAATCTAGCCCTATCTCCATCTAACAACCTATCTAACAAGTTTGATAACCATGCCACATCCATAAGTCTCTAAAATCTCCATCATCCCTAAACCCAAGAAACAATAAAGGATGTATTAGTTTCTCCATGTCATGAATAGTCAAAATACATTTTTAACATTTTATAGTAAAAACAAACCTAAATTACTTTATTTTATTTATTTTAGCTTAATTTTAACTTTTTTGGTCCTTCTTGACCTTACTTGGTCATTTCAAGCCATTCTATCCTTCTTTCAACCTTGTGCACACTTTTCCATATCATTCAAACTCTTTGGTCAAACTAGTTCGACCAAAATTTTCCTATGTTTTCACTTGGTTGATGCAAAATCTAAGTCAACCCCCTTCTCTTCCCCTCCTTAATGTTGAGTTTCCATTATAGACCTTTTAGACCACCTAAAAACTTTAAACTAGGCCTTCAACCTACAAAATGTGTATAGTTGACCCATACATATTGGGTTGGCACTATGGATTCTAGTCATTTATAGCCTACTAGGTTGATTGGGTTGACCTAGTACTTTTTACCTATCGACCCCTTGCATTTTCCTAAAAAAGTGCATTTTCTCACTTTCTTCCTAAACACTCTAAACCCATTTCCCATCTTCCTATTTGCTAGCCTTAGATTCTAGTTTCACCCCATTTTGACATCTATAAATGCTTAAAATTCAAAATTACTAAAAATTCACTTAATTCAATATAAATTTTAAAAACTGGTTTGAGATTCTTAGTTGCATTCCTGTAGTGCACCTGTTGTCACCTTTGGAGTCTCTCCCTATCTAGCCTATCATCTCCTTACCATCCTAGTTTGTTTTGTCTCCAAAGGTCTTTTTCCTTTCTCTCAAAAGTCAAAATAACAAATTAATTATCTTTTCCCCTATTTAAAACCACTTTTCAAAATTCAAATCTTTCAATTATTATCTTGTAGATTACTTATTATGCTTATATCTTTATTTTTACTCATCTATTTTGCAAACTATAAAATTCATTAGATTCATGATGATGCACAAAATCTTTTCCACTACTATATTCCCCTTTTCTAAAAAAAAAAATATTTTTGGCTTTTTTTGCACTAACTTTTACAGGTTCATCTAGTATTCTCTATATTGGACACCTTCACATTTCTTGCAGTCTACTTCTTTATATATGGCACTAAGGTAAGTAAAGGTATGTGTTTTTCAATTAAATTCTTTCATTTATCTTAATTACTACTTACCACACCTTACTTAGCATAAAAATTATGTGTTATAATGTTGTATTTCTTGAAGCACCATCTCGTGTTGCATTTATGTGATATGTGATGACCATTAAGCGAGCATATGTATACACATAATATTTTAAAAAAATTATTAATTACTAAAACTTTTTATCTTTTAGGAACCTATAAATTCTCAATCTCTCTAAGTTCACACCCTAAGGGGTGCATTAGGAAAGGGGTGGAAAAACCATTGGTGCTTCATAAGATTGTTGTTCATTTTTCCACTTGCCATTTATACACTTGTCTCCTAAAACCATTTACCCTAGGCTTATTATTTTTAGTCCTACCTATTTTAATATTTTTCCTATTTCCATCCTCCTTTTCTTGACTTAACACCCTTTCAGGTAGTTAGCTATACTGGGTCAACTAGGTTGACCCAGTACAATTTAGGGGTATTTCTCAATTTCTTAGTTTGTTAGCCTTTCAGTCGACCCAACTCAGAACTAGTGAATTATCCTAAAAAACACATTAGGTCAATTGGGTCGATCCTATACAGTCAACATTTTTGGGAGGATTTAGGGAAATATATATATATATATATATATATATATAAGTTCATTCCCTACCATTTCATAAGAGAATAATTAAGAGTAAAGAAGTGCAAACAAACATCTACTTATTAACCATTCTACTTGAAGAATAAATCTTAAGGTTCCATAATTTATTTGGAGATATGAATCTTATCTTATGGAGAAGTATTTTGGATGCTTAGATAGGTTGTGTATCCTAGAGCTAATTTGTCTTGATTATTCTTACATATCACAACAATCTATTGTGAATCACCTTGACCAAAGGAAATATTGAGACTCAATAGGTTAATCTTCAAAGGTAAGTATTCCTAAATTTATTTCTCCTTTATAAGAGTAGATAGATAATGCATTTTTATTATTCTCCCATGTATTAGGATTATGTATACATTAACATGAGTACATATCTTCTAATACATGTTTATTTTAGTTTGTTTTATTTTTTCTAAGCCCCACATTATGCCACAAGCTTTGGTGTGCACTAGATTAGTTTTACTTTCTTGTTTATTATAATAGGTTAATGTTTTAAACCTTAGGACTCCATTAGGGTTGTTTTGTAATTTTGTTAGACTATAGGCTTTGAAACCCTTCATAGCATGATGTTTTGTGACAAGTGATTCCCTAATTAGGTCTAGTAGATCCCCATATCGGTCATGCTCTCATTTAACAAGTGTATCCCTAATTAGAAGTATAGTTATGCTCTATATTCTCTAAGCTAGGATTTATTTATCGACATGATGCATTTATGATTGCATACAAACTCCAAGGAACATCTTATAATATTGATTTTAAGATCTAAAAGTCTATACAAATAAATATATTGAGCTTCAAAGTTGATTGTGGTTTCGTGTTTATTATATAAGTAACATGAGAAGGGTAATTGAGCTTGTTTTGATATATCATGATGAATTTTTGATTATGAAGTGTTTTAGACTCCATGAAGATACTCTATATTCATTTTGAAGATTTGACCAATCATATATATTGTGAATAAAGGCTTTGAAGTTGACTATGTTTTCATTCAAAAAGACTATGTACAAAGAAGTGTTTGAGCTAAATTGTGCTTTAGAAATAGAATGATTTTTTGACAATGATCATTTGAGGATGTCTAATGGGACATAAGGAGTGGACCCATGTAATTTAAAATGGTCTTGTGTTTTCTATCTGTTCAAAGATATATCAAAATGGTGAATGGGTTCCATAGGACCTAAGAGTGACATAGGCCTATTTGAAAGTGGTTTATGCTTAAGTGTGACCCATGTGAGATGCCTTAATGGTGAAGGCATGCATTTTGGAAAATAAAGATTATTGTGGAATTGATAATTCATGATTGCTACATATATAATGAAACTAAATAAGATGGTTTTTAACTTTTTAAGACTTCTATATGAGAGAGTTGGATAGATAAGGAAGGGAGAGGAGAGCATGGAAAATTTTAATGGTGAATATTTGTTAAATCATGAATATTCTATTTTTTGGATTTTGGTTTTGGATATTCTTTAGGGTAAATAGATGAAATTGGATCACTAAAATTTTAGGGATATAAATAATTTTAGGGGTCGATTCGCTAACCCTTTACAATAATCTATACGATTACACTTCAATTCACCACATATCTATAGTACAACCACCCCTCAATATCAAACAATCTAACAAGCATAACCAAAAATGGAGGACCACAATACCAAATTATAATGCCAAATAAAGGAACTAAATGACAGTGTCAAATGAAGGAACCAAACAATAATGTCAAATGATAGAGCTAAAAAGTATTAATTTTTCTCAAATGCTAAATATTATTATAGATTTGGATTCCTCTCAAAAAGCTATGTAATTTAAAAAATGAATCATCACAATTTGAGTTCATATGCAAAAATTATGGCCTTCTAAAGTTATCATTTGGTTGCATCATTCAATTGTGTCTTAAAATTTGGTCATATGGTTTGGTTATACAATGTAACCAAAAAATGCAACTATATGACCCAACCATATGACACAACTGAATGATAACTTTTGGAGGCTATAAATTTTGCATACAAACTTAAATTGTGGTGATTTTTTAAAATTGCATAGCTCTTCTAGAGGAATAAAATATGTAATAATATTTAAGTTGTGAGAAGTTTTTAATTTATTATAAGTTACATTGAAGATTTAAATCCATTTTTATTAGCCATTTGATCTAACCTAAAGATTTTACATCACCCATAGAGGATTCTCCATAGCTATGAATCAAATTTTCCTAGATTCACCAAAACTTTACAATAGGTTTTCTAATAGGTCCTTTTAAAATTAACCCTAGAGGAGAGTGAGAGTGCCCAACTATTAGGTTGATGAGTAGATAAGATTAAGGATTGTGTGTATGATCTATAGGTCATGTTTTTTATAAAAATATAGTGTTTTTATAGTTTGAAATTATGCAAAGATATATGACTATGCATATGAGGCTTGTTTGAGTGAAGAAGGAAAGAGATTTTGGCATGCCCATGTGTGAGGCTTGTTTGATATAGAGAGTGTTTGTGCAAAGGTTAAAAAATATAGATCCATCATTAGGTGTTAAAGACATCATTTCTAAGGTAGAGGTGTTCAAAGGAGGATCTAAAGGACATAATATTCCTTAGGGTAAGTTGCTCCTTTTGAAATAGGTGTTTCACTAAATACCTTTGGTCAGGAGGATATGATCAAGGTTTTCTAGTCTAAAGAAGTTGATCAGTCTCTTATTTTAAATTTCTTATAGGACAATAATCCATTTGTGTTGTAGGCTTGAGATTGGGTTGTATTCCCCATTAGGTTTTCCCATATGACCTATGTGTTATGTGCTTGATATTATGTATGCATTGAATGTATGATCTCTCTTGTTAATGATTCTTGATCAAGTTGATATATTTTGATTGATTAATATTTTAAAGGACTACAATTGAAATTGAAATATTTAGGCTCACTAATTCACCCCCAATGATTGTACTTCTAACAATTAGTATTAGAGTGGGCCCTTTGGTACAGGCTTGATAACTTGAAGATGATTCAAGGTACAATGGCTAGTCAGAATGTGTAAGGTGGTTTCTCTACTAAGTAATCACCAATGTTCAATGGATCCAATTACAATTTTTGGATTGATAGGATGAGGACATACATTATGTCCCTAGGGTTTTATGTATGGCAATCTATTTTGGATGCTTATGTTTCTTCTACTATTCCTACATCTAGTGTTGTAGACAAGAAGCTATTTGGTAAAAATTCTAAGGCAATGAATGCCATCACTTCTCTTATAAATAATAAGTTCACCAAAGTAATCTATTCCACATTTTCCAAGGAAATATGGGATAAATTGAAGACTATTTTTTAAGGAGATTTAAACGTCAAGATTGTTAATTTGTAGACTCACATAAGGCAATTTGAAAGTCTCAAGATGAATTTAGAAGATACTATGGCATCTTTTCTATAGAGAGTTGATGAGATTATGAACATCATCAGAGGTCTTGGAGAGAACCCTGAAGAGACTACTATTGTTCAAAAGGTATTAAAGTATCTATTACCCAAGTATGATCTAAAAGTATTTTCTATAGAAGATATTCATGACCTTACTCAGTTGAAGATGGAACAATTGGATGGAACCCTTAATACCTATGAGATGAGGAAGAATGATGATATGCCACCAAAGAAGGAAGTGGATTTCAAGACTAAAATAAAGATAAACAAGAAGTTCCAAGGTAATAAACTCAAATAAGATAACATTTCTGATATAGATGAAGATGAACTAATTGTTTTGATTTCAAGGAAATTGAGAATAGTTTTAGGCAAGTATAAAGGTAAACTACCCCTAAAATGCTTCAATTGTAGTGAGATAGGTCATTTTACTAATAATTTCCCTCATAAGTATAATAAGGATGATGATGAAGATCATGACCAAGGTCATGATGATGGAAAGCGATCTTTTAGGTCTGATAAAATCAAAAAGGGATTTAGAAGGTTTGACAATAAGAAGAAGCACTTTAAAGACAAGAAGATTCTATACACCAAAGAATATTGTAGCTCATAAAATGAGAGTGAAGCTAGTGATTTAGAATATGATGATCCTATTAAAGATGAAGATATGTTCATGGTTGATGAAGGAAGTTGCTCACATCAAAAAGAGCCTACATGGATTGATTCAGATGATGATGAAGATGAGGTGGACTATGAGATTGCATTAACAAATATTCATGAAGAACTGAATATTGAGAGGAATATCAATAAAAATATGAAATATAAACTCAAGGACTTTAAGGATTAATTTAGTGTGTTTGAGGAAAGAATGGATGAAAACACCAAAGATCATGAAGATATGTTCAAGCATCTCAGTTGTCAATTAGAAGTCATATCTAAAATCCTAAAAACTAAGGAAGATGAGTTCTCAAGGTATGCTTCTAAGATTGTGTCTTTGAAAGATGAATTAGAGAAGTCTATAAATAAGGTGAAATCATCTGTCTAGTTTGATAAAAGTTCTAATGATCTGGATTATCTTCTAAAGATTTAAAAGTTAGCTAGTGATAGATTTGTATTGGGTTTTAATGAAGATCCCAAAGTTACTTCTCAAGTTGACATGAATATCAATAATATCAAGGTGTATTAGCCTTTAAATATAAAGCATCAAACAAAGAATGGAGGTGCTCAAAGAATGAATACAAATAAGATCAGATAATTAAATACCATGAGGTATGCAAATTTTAATGGTTAGTCTTATACTTGTAATCAATTTGGGCATAGAGATAGAGAATGTATAAGACCTATTAAGAATGAATTTGGATGAAACTATGATGGGGGTCATCAGTCAAAAAGTGTAAGCAAGGTTGAGTGTTTTGTCTATCATGATGTGTGACATTTTGAAAAACATTATCCATTTAAGGTAAGATAAGCTGAGTTTCCTTGAAGAAATATTGAGTGATAGAGTTCTTATGACATAAGACAAATTCTAAGATTTTTTACAAATCTAGAAAGGTAGAAAGATATTTTTGCAAAAAGTATGGTGTGCTTCAACTATGAACAAAGAGGTCACATTACTAGGTTTTGCAAGCAAATGCTTACAAGTCAGAATGGATTCAGTTAGGATCCCAGAGTACATGGAAGAAGACAAGTTAACTCATGGAGACAAAATGTGGTAAGTAGGAATTATGATGATTCTATAGATACAAGTAATATGTTTTCTATGGTGGATAATGCTTAAGAAGTTAAAGAGTGTCATGGGCTCTCATTATATGTTCATGTTGAGAATGAAGAGACCAAGGTCAAGGAGATGACCAAGGTACTGGTTGAGGCTAGTTCTAAGGTACGTATAGATCCAAGTGAACATCATGATATTTTTGAGTAATCTTCATACAAATAACATTTAATTTTTAGTGCCAATTGATCAGGTTTAGGACTGCATGGTTGATTCTTCAAATAAAAAGGTATGTCAAGATTCCATAGTTGCTCCATGTGTTGACAATTTTATCTTTGAAGAAAAGGAGAGTGATATAGAATAAGAACTAATTATCTTAGTTTATAATAAGAAGAATAATACTAAGATCAATAATTCTTATATTTATAAGAGGATTCTAGTGGTTATTGAGGAGATGTGGGCCACTCATGGCTTCACTTTGTTTTAGAGCATTATGGTGCATATGATGTCTCTATCTATGCTTCTTAAAGAGACTCATTTCAATGGATAAAGTGTTATTGTGGTGTTATTTAGATAGTAATATAAGTTTATAGTAGAGTGTTCTCAGTTGGGATAAGAATGTCTAGGTGGAAAATATGCTGAGGTAATGTCATGATGTTGATAACTGTATAAGGAGTAGTTTATAGGGTTAGATTAAAGGTTCCTAGATGGCATAATTAAATTGATGTAATGTCATGATAATATTGTTACATATAAAGGTCTATTTACCTATTATATCTTTCTCCAAGTGTTTTTTTGGTCTGAAGTTATGTAGAAGTCAATTTGGAGATTTTTGATAGCTCTCAGGTTTCTTAGTTTGTGCTTTAGAGCTTGCAAGTTCTAAAATGGGTTATAGAAATTCAAGGTTCCTAATGTTTTGGAAGCTAAAATATTGGTCCAAAAATTTTTAATGATTGTCTCTAGGTGTACAAGAAGTTTTTAGAGGGGAATGTTGAATGGAAGATGTTGTGTTGAACTTGTTTGTTTTATGATTCTAGGTTTTGGGTTGTGCTAGAAAAGTGGTCTACCTTAAGAGTTGAGATTTGAGGCTTATTAATATGTTTAATGGGATAAATGGGTGTTAAAATTAAGATTCATAGAGGATATAATGTTTTTGGTTATCAATTTATTTAAAATTTGTCAATTTTAAGGACTAATTGGGTAGTTAGTTTATGAAGGAAGTATATTACAAAGGATGAGCTAGTTGTTTCAAATTGGTGTGTTTTAAGGGACATATGAGAGTTCTATAGCTATTAAGTTCAAGGTCCTAAAGATGTATCTACTAAAATATATGGGCTTTGTAAGTTATAGGTAGGGCTACAAGGTGTGTAGACATACCTAGTATGAAGATTTGATGCTTTTGCTCAATGTTTTCAAATGATCAAGGTATATATGTTTCAAGGTGAGTTATTAGGTTATTTAAGAACATGTTTCATATTTTGATCATGGCATAAAGTTTTGTTTATCATCCTTGAGGTGGTTTGAGAAAGAAGGCTAATAAGCTTGTATGTTGATTTTTTATGTTGTATGGAGATCAGAAGATGCAATTGCTCAAAAATATTAGGGGGAGTCCCTATCAAATATTTCTTGGTAAGTTCCATCAAATTTTATTATTTTTGTGTGTTATTTATTCATTGATTATAGTGCTTGGTTGAAGAGAGTATTGACATGGAGCAAGAGGAAATTGTCAAGGCAAGAACAAGTTGGATCAAGGTAATGGAGAGTTTGTACTATATTTATAATATGGTATACTCATAATTGGTAGTATTTTTAGGTCCTTAGGATTAATTGGTTCCCACTTTGTCATTGTGTCAATGGGGGAGAAAGTTCCTATTGTGGGAGTGATAGAAGAGACATAAGGTGAGTTGTATATTGATATATGTGATGATTGTTGACATCAATGACAAAGGGGGATATTTTTGAAGAGTTTTCATGATTATGTCATGGTAATGTCATGGAGGTGTTGGTGAGTGGATGAATTGATTTGATAGCCTAAGTGACAATGACAAAATGTGCAATGTGCTTGAAGTTGGCTTGGTTGATATTCAGATTTAACATGGCAAGAGATTGTCATGTCCCCTTTTTTGTGGACATTGACAGACTTGATGATTAGCCTATTATACGACCTTCGTAGGCTAACAGGATGAATAGAGGGTCATGATGGAGATTGGATTGGCTTCAATTAGTAGAATTCCTATAGTTGGCTTTCATTCAGGCTCTTTCAGACACATTTGGCCTGAGCTCCTATTATTTAGGGATATTTGACATGCAGCAGAGCACCTTTATTTTGGTATGGGTTATGTGCAAAATCACTCCCTGATTTACCAGCTTCAGATGGTTCGAGGATCAGACATATATTGAGGGAGATATTAATATTTGATTTATTTAATCAAATATTAATTATTTAGCCTATTTTTAATTAGAAACCCTAATTCTAATTTAAGAAAACCCTAATTAGGGCAAGCACATCTTTTTGAGGGTATAAGGGTTTCTCATGGAGGCCGTTATTGATTATTCATTGATTATTGACTATTGACTTTGAAGAATTATTCTGTGAAGACTGAGCCACGGGTTCCAAGATTCCATCTGCATTGGAGAACGTCCACTCTTCAGTGTGTATAATTCAGAGGTTGTGAGATATCAGTGAATCTATTGCCAATTTGAGAGATAACTTCATCCAGAAGCTATCATAGAGGTTTACAAGTTTGAGAGATAACTTCAAACATAAGTTATCACAAAGATTTCAGGTATTTATTTCATTACAATTTTGATTCAAATATGGCACAGATAAAGATCTTCTGTATTAGAGTCATTTTAGATTTGTAAAGATCAAGTTTTGAGATGATGTTTGTATTCTTTTATATGCGTGCTAGAAATTCATTATTGTAATCATTTTGAAGAATAATAAGAGCACTGATTTGCTAGTTGAGAGATTTATTGTGGTTTATTTGTTATTTGAATTTATCTTGTAAAATTGCATCTTTACTCATGCAAAATATCTAAAAAGCAAAATACAAAAAGATAGTCAAGAAAATATCCAGTATTAGATTTGAGGAGAAATTGGGGATATTACAGTGGTATCAAAGCTTTTATTCTGCCATCCTGTTAGGTAGATTGGACATTGAATCAGGTTCAGTTCAAAGATTGAACAATTTTTGCATCCCCCGAGAAGCCAATTAAATCATTGACTAGATTGAAGGATTTCCAGGGATATATATATTTTGTACAGGTACGGTTGACACCTACATACAAGGCATGGACTTTGCTAAGAGCACCATACATATTAATTCTGATATCTACCACACTAAATTTCCAGCCAGCAGCCAAAGGATGGCGTATGAATGGCAGCAGGTAGAGGTTGTCATGCCAAAAATGGGGCAGAATCATGATATTTCTTGTGAATATTTTTTTGTGATATTAAAAGCGTATGGATAAACAACTTAACTTAGACCTTGTATCTTGATCAAGAAATGGGCTCTGTGGGTGATATAACCATGAGGGGAATAAAGAAAGATGTTGCAATTTATGAGCCATGTTTGTGTGATTCATTCTTGCATTAAGAATCTTGCAGACCTGTAAAGTATGCATGTGCAGGCCATAAGGAATCTTGCGCAATAAAGAGTTTGGAGGGACTCGTTGGAAGACTAAGGTTGAAACATATCATTTAAGTTTTTAAGCAGATCCAATGTCATTTGAGGCCCAACCTGTAAAAGACACTCAGACTATATGTCACCTGTGTTCACACACTGGTAGTCCAAATTGGTGCTAAGAGTTGAATAGAGGCCTGTATGTCACCTGTGTCTTTGAAAGCTTACACAAAGCTCGGCATAACCAACTGTTGATTATTGAATTACAAGACTGCAAAGTTTTAGATTGCATGCATAACAGTGCCTATAGTGCAAATCTGTAGACATGCATAACAGCGCCTACAGTGCAAATCCATAGAATGCATAACAGCACCTACTTCTTTACAAGGCATGCAAATGATGTCCTTTTTAAAATTAGCTAATTTTAGTTATTACTTTTAAGTTGCTATTTTATTTTTCTTTAAGTGAGTTATTTTTTGCTTGAGTACACATAAGGGAATCAGCTAGTAAATCATGTGTATTTCAAGTACTCAAAAATAGTGGGACAATGATATGAAGAAGCTGAAACACAGTTTGAAATAGTTGGATGAAACCAGAGGAGGATAAATGAAATTCTTTCATACCCTACATTCAAAGACGAATCCACACGATATATGATAGCGAATGATGAGTGGGAGTTATTATCACCTGAGGCTCAAAAGAAGGTGTCTTTTGATCACTTTGTTAAGATGAGGAGAGATCACTACAGATCAATTGGACAAGATAGTAGCATGTCCCATGATTCTTATGAGATAGGAGATAACAAGTGTGCTACTGTTAATAGGAGAAAGCTTTGCTTATACTGCAAAGATCCATATGATGGCAACCACAATTGTCATTTGAGGCCTAAGGGGAAGGCATATCATATAATATGGGAGTATTATGAGGATTTGAAATCTGAAGATTTCGAACAGCATGATAATTCTGAGGAGTCAAAGGTAGAGGCTTCAGAGCCTAAGGTAGAGACAATGAAGGTGGCTCACCAAGATTCTGAGAGACATGTGGATGAGCTTAATCATGGGGATTCAGACTCTCAATTAGTTACAGAGGATGAGGGAGCTGGAGATTGTGATGATGAGATAGTTTCAGCAGCAGCTTCTTTAGAGTTAGATGAGGATGAGTCTGATGCTGGCATTCAGAGTATGGAGGTATGTTTAGAGGATAGTACATTGAGTGTTGTTGGTGAGTACGTTCCTACAGTTATAGTTGAGGATCATGTTGTTGGAGCTGACACACATGTTTAGGATTTGGGAGTACCTAATTCTAATGAGTTTGAGATACTAGCGGAGTTGAGTTTCCAGATTGATTCTTCTCACATATATGACAGTGTGGTACCATTCACTATGCCACCTTTATAGAGGGATCAATTATGGGATGGATTGACACCATTTTTGTAGATGGAATTGGTAGTTTGAGTTGCCCATTTTACTTGGGTTATGATGCTCTGAGAGTTTGTTTCTCATGTTTTCTTGACCAGGACAGTTGTGATTTTAGAGTTTGGTTGAGTTGCATTCGCCAGTTTGATTATGGGTTCCTTTTTGTTCTACTTCTAATGATATTACAGGTACTTTCATTGATTTACAATAGTGCAGAGCATAACTACATTTGGGATCCAGGTGGATCGAGTGGTTCATTGTTCTGAGATTGCTTGGGGACAAGCAATTTTTGGAGGGGCGGATTGTCATGTCCCCTTTTTCGTGGACATTGACAGACTTGATGATTAGCCTATTATGTAACCTTCGTAGGCTGATAGGATGAATAGAGGGTCATGATGGAGATTGGATTAGCTTCAATTAGCAAAATTCCTACAGTTGGCTTTCATTCAGGCTCTTTCAAACACATTTGGCCTGAGCTCCTATTATTTAGGGATATTTGACATACAGTGGAGCACCTTTATTTTGGTATGGGTCATGTGCAGAATCACTCCCTAATTCACCAGCTTTAGACGGTTCAAGGATCAGACATATATTGAGGGAGATATTAATATTTTATTGATTTAATCAAATATTAATTATTTAGCCTATTTTTAATTAGAAACCCTAATTCTAATTTAAGAAAACCCTAATTAGGGCAAGCACATCTTTTTGAGGGTATAAGGGTTTCTCATGGAGGCCGTTATTGATTATTCATTGATTATTGACTATTGATTTTGAAGAATTCTTCTGTGAAGACTGAGCCATGGGTTCTAGGATTCCATCTGCATTGGAGAACGTCCACTCTTTAGTGTGTGCGATTCAGAGGTTGTGAGATATCAGCCGATCTATTGCCAATTTGAGAGATAACTTCATCTAGAAGCTATCATAGAGGTTTATAGGTTTGAGAGATAACTTCACACAGAAGTTATCACAAGGATTTTAGGTATTTATTTCATTATAATTTTGATTCAGATATGGCACAGATAAAGATCTTTTGTATTAGAGCCATTTCAGATTTGTAAAGATCAGGTTTTGAGATGATATTTGTATTCTTTTATATGCGTGCCAAAAATTCATTATTGTAATCATTCTGAAGAATAATAAGAGCACTGATTTACTAGTTGAGAGATTTACTGTGGTTTATTTGTTATTTGAATTTATCTTGCAAAATTTCATCTTTACTCATGCAAAATATCTAAAAAGCAAAATACAGAAAGATAGTCAGGAAAATATCCAGTTTCAGATTTGAGGAGAAATTGGGGATATTACAGAGATGGTCAATGATGAGTATGGAGTATTGAGAATGTGAAAGGGGTCCTAGAAGAGGTTATATATGATTTTAGAGTTTTTGTGAACAAGTATAATTCTTCTGGTAGTCCATAGTTTTCATCTAGACACTTTGGGTCTAGTGGTAGAAAATCTAGGTAGGTAGATTGATGATGTCACCATTACCACATAGAATTGAGTCAAGGGAAGTTGGTCATATGTTTGTGATCACATTAGTCCCTATTTATTATGATATAGATCTTAGGTCATGCATCAAAGTGAATTCAAATATATGAGGGTGCAAAGTTGGCTTCTTAGACATAATTCTCTAAGTTTTCATAGCCAAATTTACAAAGGGTTCAAGTAGAGTCAAGTAAGCATGTTGATGATGCCATCATTTTCACATGGGAAGGTGTCTAGAAAAAATAATCATATGTATTTTTTTAAAGTTTTATCCAAGTTTATTTTCACTAAATTTCATATCATGCACTGAAGTGCATCAAAATTTATGCAAAAGTCTAGTTGGCCTCAAAGGCAAGTTCTAAGCATAGTTGGCTATGTGATAGAAGATTTTGAAAAGGCATTTTAATGGTTATATATCTCACACACATGAAGGTTCTATAATTAGTTTTTTATATGGATGGATTATCCTTTGAAAGTTTGTCATGAGGTTGAAGTTTGAGATCATGTATCTAAGCATAGAAAACGTTATTGAGGTCTAAAGTAGGCTTTCTAGGAATATTGTAGTTGGTCCCCGTAGTTAATTGGCATGATGTTAAATATATGGACCTAGTGGAGATACAATGGCTAATGAGAGTTCATATAGTGAAGATACTTGTTACACATATATTAAAATGGGTCAAAGAGCTCATTGGTTAAAAGAGTTAAAGTTTAGGACCAAATGAAGATCCAACAATGTGCAGGTGATTGCACAGATCAATGATTAATGGTGCATATTAAGAGAGATAGAAATAAGTGTAAATTGTTTAAAAAATTAGAATAGGTAAAGTATAAGGATATAATGGTGAGTGGGTTTTTGTATAGATTGATTTAATGGTGACTGTTGATAGTTAAAGACCTAATTTATCCATGGAGATCGATGGAGTGCATTGAGTCCAAGTTTCCAGTGTGCACAAGATGAGGTTAAGATGATAGAGGTTTAATTATTGATAATTGGAGCCTAGAATTAAAGTTTGGATAAGATTTATGGTTTGAGATTGATCAAAATTTTAGAGGACATGAGATGCGATAAAAGTGGCCAAAGCTTAACTGTGACCATTGTCTTTTAAATATTCAAATTTAACAAGGGAAAAACTAGGGTTTGGTCTTTTGGACATATATTTTGATAGAAGATGAAATTTCTCATGAAGTAAAAATAAAAAATTTAGAGGATTACAAGTCTCATCCAAAAATATTGATTTGAATATTTGAATGTCTATACATAAAAAGTTATTAAGCTTCAAATTTGACTGTGGTTTCAAGTTTATTCTGTAAGTAACCTGAGAAGGGTAATTAAGCATGTTTTGATATTGTTTTGATATATCTTGATGAATTATAAATTTTGGAGTCTTGTATACTCCATGAGGATGATAATTTTTAATTTTTAAGGTTTAACCAACAATATTAAATGTGAATAAAGGTTTTGAATTTGACTATGTTTTCATTCATAATGACTATGTGTACAAAGAAGGGTTTGAGCTAAATTGTGCTTTAGAAGTAAAATGATTTTGGGATTATGATCATTTTAGGATGTCTAATAGGACATAAGTAGTGGAAAATGTATTTAAAAATGGTAATGTTTTCTTTATTTTCTTGGAGATGTATCAAAACGGTGATTGGGTCTCCATAGGACCTAAAAGTGACTTAGTCCTATTTGAAAGTGGTTTATGCTTAAGTGTGACCCATGAGAGATGCCTTAAGGGTGAATTCATGAATTTTAGACAAAAAATAATATTGAGGACTTGATAATTCATGATTTTTCTATATATAGTGAAACCAAATAAGATGGTTTCTAGATTTTTGAGACTTGTATATGAGAGAGTTGGAGAGTGAAGGAAAGGAGAAGAGAGTGAGAGTACCTAACTATTGGGTTGATGAGAAGAGAAGATTAAATAATGTGTATGATATATAGGTCATGTTTATAATGAAAGTATAGTTTTCTTTTATTTTAAATTTATGTGAAGAGATCTGAATGTGCATCTAAGGATTATTTGAGTGAAGAAGGAAAGAGATTGTGACATGCCTATGTGAGAGGCTTGTTTGAGATAGAGAGTGTTTATGTAGAGGTTAGAAAATAAATATACATCATCAGGTGTTGAAGACATAATTTATAAGATGGATGTTTTCAAAGGAGGATCTAAAATTAGGGGTTGTTTCTCCTTGTGAAATAGGTGTTTCACTAAATACCTTTGGTAAGGAGGTTAAGATCAAGGTTTGCTAATATAAATGAGTTGATCAATCTCTTGTTTATAATTTAATATAGGATAGTAGTCCATTTGTATTTTAGGATTAAGAGTGGGTTTTTTCCCCATAAGGGTTTCCCATAGGAACTATGTGTTATGTGTTAGATGTTGTGTATGCATTGAATATATGAGCTATCTTGTTAATGCTTCTTGATTAAGTTGATATATGTTGATTGGTTAATAGTTTAAAGGAATAAAATTGAATTTGAAATATTTGGGCTCACTGATTCATTCCCCCTCTTAGTGATTATACCTATAGCATTATATCCTAGTTATAACAAAGTAGAAGAGTCCTAGTGAGCATTCAGTTATTATTGCTAAATAAGAGAGTATTCATGAGAATGAACCTTAAGAAAAGGTGGATGATATGTGGAAACAACTCAATGACATAGTGTATATGTTTGATTTAAGTAGGTTTGAAACTCTTCAAAAGGAATATAGACCTAATGATAAGGACAATCATGTATCTAATGAACATAAGGAAGAGTGTGGGGTCTCTATCAAGTATAAAATAACTTTGGTAGACCATGTAGTGTTTGGTAAACAATAATATATCTTTGACGACTCCCAACAATAGACATATCACAATTCAAATACATTTGAATTTGGGAATGGTATTATGACTCCCAATGATCAGATTGAGGAGTGCCAAGTGGCCATGATAAAGGTCAAGCAAGATGCAAAGTCAAACAAACCTCTAAGATAACTAGATGGAGTGTTCAACACATTTACAAGTGATACACTTGAATTTAGTATAAGTTAAAAAGATGGTAAGTTATTTGAGTACCTCCATAAGCAAGTTTTCATTGACAAACATTCATTTTATGAGAGTTTATTTTCATGGAGTAGTAATGATTCTAGAAGCATTATAATTGACCTTGGTTGAATAAATAAATAAGTTGTTCTTCATTGTAAGTTTTTTGATGTCTTGTATCTATTAGGATACATGTGGTTTTCCATAAGTTTTGGGTACATTATTTGGTGTGAGTTGTTTGTGTGTTTTCCTTAAGTGCTTAGAGAACACATGTGTGTGTTTTTTTTATTATTTTGTTTTTTTGTTTATTGTTATGTTTGGTGTAATTTTTGAGTCTTTAAAAGGCATATTAGTGTCAATTTCAATATATGAGTGACTCCATTTCCCAATGGGAGGAGAAGGCAACCAATCCTTAGCATAGTAAGCATGCTACCCTTACAAATTACTAAAATGTTGACCTAAATTTTACCCTAGGTCAAATTGAGTCAACCCCCCTTATATATTAAACATTTTCATAAGGTCATATAGGTTTTAAAATGGTAAGCATGGTCCTAAATGAGGTCAATTCACACCTTTTAGGATCATAAAATATGTTCTAGCCTTTGTCATAGTTGTCCATTTGTCTTAATATCCTTTTATGCCACATTTTGGTTCATTTTAAGAAATTGTAAAAATTTTCTCAAAAGAATTTTTTTTCAAGAAGTAAGATAATGTACCAGATGTCAAATAATGTTAGATAAAGACTTTGAAACTAAAATGTTGCAAGTTCAATGTAAAAAGAAGATCACCTATAAAAAATTTAGTTTCAAGTATTGTATGGATTGAGGTGACACATATACATGTGTAAAATGATTTAATAAGGTGTTTTTATATCCCCATAAGTCATTTATAGGATCATGAGGCTTCAATAGATCCAAAATTGACAAAAACAAGTTTATCTCTCCTATCACTCTCTTGAACATACCAAAAAAGGTCAAGGATTTTCATTTGATATGGATAGGAGAAGAGGAGTTGGAATGGGTTTACTTCATAGATGTTAGGGGTCCCTGTGATATTCTATTTCATGTTCATAGTTATAATATTATGGCCTATGCTTTATGAACAATAATTAATACTATTAGTACCTCTAAACTACCTATGCAATCCTAATGGTTTAGTTTTTTCTCATCTACTTGCACTATGGAGATTGGTCTATGTGAATCAAATAATGTATGTATACTTGTGTAGAGAGGATTAAAAATAAATTTAGTCAAGCATTAGTCCATAAATAATGAAAGATGCATAAATAACTAACTAATCAAGCCTATCTATTCTTATGGGAATTACAAAGGATAACAAGAAACAAATGAAAGAAAGCAACACCATATTACATTCCAAAATGGATTCACCATACCCATGTGGCTAAAAAACATGTTCTCCCTTGATCAAGCATCCTTTTATTTGTCAAAAATGGTGGTAAGCTCCTCCAATGCCTCAAGAACACTCCATAAAACTTAGGATCTTGATTGCAAATCACTAAACTAGCCTATCAATGAAGCTTTGTGGAAACAATTTAGCATTATAACTTTGAAATATTAAAGCTTTGAAGATATTTGAGGATAATAACCTTACACCAAAATAGCTTAGAAATTATTTTCATGGCCTCTCTATTTATAGATTTCTGAGATTGGTCAAGATCAACCTAAACCATCCATCTTGAGATGAAGATGTGTGGTTGAGGATAATCCTAATGTTTAGAATTAAATCCATAAATATCCTCAAGATAAATAAGCATTAAAGAGGCATGGGTGACCCATGATCTTGATATTTTATGCACTTATGCCTTGATGGATGCCACCCCATAGATGATGTCACTAGGTGATGCAGATAATAAGAATCAATTTTCAAAAATAAATATTTAATAACTCTTATGGAAAATATAATTAAGCTCTTGATTTGGATTAATTAGCCTTAAACAAGTTTAATCAACATGTGTGCAATTATATGAATATTGGCCCTCGATTAATCAAAATGGTTAGAAATTCATATTACTAGGTCATTATTTGATTGGAGAAGAATTAGAATGTGAATTTAGATGCGTTGGGACCGTAATACCATTTAGGATTTTGCCAATAGAAAATAAAAAAGGTACCTAATGTGTACTAATGAATTGGAAGAAAAGACTGATCCATAGCACTAAATGGCAAAATGGTCATTTTGAATCGAAATGATCTAATCAAAGTTAGTTTTCCCATAAAATACATTTCCCTATTAGGGATACTTTGACCTAAACTATCACTTGTAAGTGATAAGTTTGAACCATTTAGGGTTTTTTTATGGATTTTGACCTAAAATGTGCATTTGAGTGCAATTCAAGTAAGATTGACAATTTCAACATAAATGGTGTTAGGAATTGGATGTCTACATTTTGACATTGTTTGATAAGGTGTAGCCAGACATTTAGATAAAGAAACATCTTTTCAAAGAAAAGAGTTGTTAAGAAGAAATTGGAACAGACCCATGATGCCCTCTTGAGAGGACATACTAAGATGAAAAATAAGGATGGACTCTTGAAAAGAGAGAGAAAGTGAGAGATTAACCCATGGAATAGATCACATCTAGTTGAGCTAATGATTTCACACATAAATACCATCAATGATCAAAATATAATTAGAAGTATAATAGGCCCAAAAGATAAAGGGAATGGGAAATATTTAATCCATAAATGTAAGGGACACACTGTAAATGTAAGCAATTTGAGAGTATGAGCTAAATGCTTACAACATTGATCAATCTCGAGACAAGTTGTACACTAAAATATTAACATCATGGGCTTTAATGTGGAGAGATTATAATTAGAGGAAAAGGGAGAACATTCTACTTTAGGAAGGGAAGCACCACTAGAATGAGGTCTCTAAAGAGAAGACAATAAGTACTCTAGTAGAGTAGATTTGATCATGATAAAATAGTTGTGCCCCAGTAGCATGAATCTTGATCATTGATAAATAATAAATAATTATTTTGCCCTTGTAGAGATAATTTGATTTAGACATGGTTTAGATGTTGTCCCCCAGCATGGGAAAATGAAAAGATAGCTTAAGGCGAGTGGGTGCAAATGTACATGTGATGGTATAATGGCTTAGAAAGCCATATAAAACCAAGCATATGAGAATGCACAAAATGATGTGAGAGATGAAAAGAATAGAGATAGTTGATCTAACCTCAATATAAATTGAGTGTTGCCTACATAGTTCCATGGACTCATGTTCCAACATGAACTTCAAGCTTATGTAGTTCACCCCAATTTGGGAGAGAAAGTGGAATGAGGATTGATGAAAAATGACCAAGAATTTATTAGCATCATAATGTATGCAAATAGATGCATGTCTAAACATAGATAAAGAAGCTTGAAATGTATTTCTACCTAGATGCCTAATTTCATACCATGAACCTAGGTTTTATGGGGTGTTCTTAAGAATTTTTCATTAGAGTTGATGTTGATGTTAAGACATTGAGACCTAAGAATAAAGTGATTGCTATAGCAAAATAAATTAGGAATCATAGGTATGAATAACTTAGAATGATATAAGATTCCAATTACACTGAGCTAGTTCAAATGTGAATATCTATAACTAAGGATAATGGTAAAATAATGACAAAAACCAAAGTTACAATGATTCACTTTTAAACAAAAAAGTAAAAGACAAAGAAAAAGATAAACATAAATGAGCTTAACTTGAAATCAAGATATAATCTATCTAGACTTAAATAGGAACAAAAATGTTTAAAAACAAAAAGCAAGAACATCTTAATGACATGAGACCAAGATATGAATAATCAAGATCCATGTGTACCATTAAGGCATTCTTGAACACAAAAGAGAAAAGCAAAATTAAACAAAAAAACAAGACGCTAACAACAACAAAATAAACAAAAGAGAAAAGGAGAAGAAATAAAAGGAGAGGTGTAAAAACATAATAAAACACCAAGAAAATCCAAATAAACACACATAAACAAAAACCAAGTTAGTGCAGTTTAAAGACAAATGTTTATGCATGTGCGGTAGAGGTGTTACTTTCCACCACATCATAATAAAGAAAAATGAAATGATAATTGTTCCCTAATTAAAGAGGAACAATGACAAAATAAATGGGGGAAGAGAAGAAAAGGAAGGGGTTGGTTGAGCTGACTCCAAATGTATAAGACAAGTCGATGCTACCTACATAGTTCCATGGATGTATGTTCCAACATGAACTTCAGGCAAAATGTAGTTCTCCCAAGAAATGTGATAGAAGAAAAAAATGATGATCGGACCAGCATGATTAATTTTATATAAAAAAAGGAAGATACAACAAATAAATGAGAATGGTTTGGCAAATAAGAAGGTGATGAGATGAGAAAGAATGACCTTAAAAATAGCAAGTTCATGGGGCAAGATGAAATGAACTGGTGATTTTATGCTTGAAAAATGGCAAGAGCATTCAAAATTAATAATTGCTCATAAAATGATGAGAGAGTTCAAACTTAAAAGTTACTCAAAAAATGGTGAGAGCATTCAAACATAATAGTTGTTTGTAAAATTGTGAGAGCATTCAAACTTAATAGTTTCTCACAAAATGACGAGAGTGTGGGATGGTAGAATTGGAATGTACAAATGTACAGAAGTGTGAGACAATGTTTTTGTTCTTTTATGGATCATGATCTAATGTCTTTGGTATTTTCAAAATATTTTTAATGCTTTTGGTGTTTTTGTGATAAAATATGCACAAGGTGGGACCATTTGGTTGAGGAGATGCATGTCTTGAGAGTAGAGGTTCCAATAAGATAGCTAAGCTAACTGCAAGTACCTAGGCTCACAAATCAGTGAGAATGAGGTTCTTGATAAAACAAGAAAGAGTGGTGGATGCCTATATGTAAAAGATGTAGATGTTCACCTATCAGAAGCTGCACAAGATTATCTTGGTTGAACTACTTTATAGAACCATTGTTGAAGATGTTCATAATGCTCATGAGACATAATCAAGATCATAATTGGTCAAGGGACAAAAAGTGTTCAAGCTTATAACATGTCCTAAACAAAACAAAGAATATGCATCTCAAAGAAAGTAATCAAGAATGGGATGAAGAATGTGTTTAGAGTGTTAAGAGTGCAAAGCCTTTACTATCAAGATTCATGAAAAGTGGACCAAGGTAGTATAAAATATATTCAAGGTAAGATAAAAGGGTGGGTCAAAATTATGATAGCACAAGTTGTCCCCAAATCAAGGGTCTTATAGACAGTGGTTCAAAGTTGTTCATGCGTATAACCTCTTAAGGTGTACGATGTTCATGGGATCTAAAAGTTATTCACCATTAGGTATACCTAATTGGTATGCTCTTAATCTATAGTTTGTTGTGACAATATATGGTCCTAACCAATTAGGCCAAAATTTGCCTTTATTTTTAGGTTTAGCATTCATGTTCTTCTATTTTTATTTCAAAACTAAGTCACCAATCTCAAATTCTCAAGGGAGAATGCATTTTCTTAACTTCTCCACAATCTATTCTGATAGGCCTACAAGTTTTCTAGGGCAGCCAAATGCTTACCATAAAAAAATTATAGTTATTAAAGCCATGAGGCTCTATAGTCTTCATCATCTTCAATGTGCTTCAGTGATATTCTTAATGATGGGATCTCAATCTCAACTAGGATGATAGCTTTAGTTTCAAAAACAAGGGAGTATGGAGTAGCTCTAGTTGGGGTGTGATGATTAGTTCTATAAGCCCAGAGGGTAGGAAAGAGTTTTAAGTGCCAATTATGACCACCATCATTGACAATATTCTTTAAGATAACTAGAATGGTTTTATTTGATGCCTCCACTTTTTTGTTGCCTTGTGGGTTATATGGAGTTGATTTCCTATGCCTGATCTTGAATTCTACATAAAGAGATTTCACATCTTAGTTTACAAAGTATCTACCATTATCAGATATAATACAAGTTGGGATGCCATATCGACAGATGATATGGTAATGAATGAATTTGGATATTTATTTCCCAAGAACATAAGTGAGAGGAATGGCCTCAATCCACTTGGTAAAATAATTGATTATAGTCAAAATGTGCTTATGTCCATCTTAAGATGTTGGTATAATTTTCCCAATGAGATCAAGACCCCATTTTGAGAATGGCCATGGTGTTGTAATCAGCTACAATGGTAAGGAAGGTGCGTGTATCAAGTTGCCATATTGCTAACAAGGAACACACCTTTTTACATAATTACAAGCATCTATCTCCATTTTTGGCCAATAATAACCTATTTTGAGAAGTTTCTTTGCTAGGACTACCCCATTGGTATGGGCACCACACATTCCTTCATGAACCTCCTTTAGTTCTAGCTTGGATTCTCCCAAAGATATACAACGAAGAAGCATTCCATCATAGCCTTTTTGATAAAGCATGTTTCTAAGGAGGATATAATGTGTTAGGTGATGAAGGAAAAGTTTTTGTTGGTTATTAGAAAGGTTGGCAAGAAAGAAATGACTATGGAAATAGTTATAAAAATCTTGGTACCATGGTAGCTCAGGTGAGGGATTAGGATCACCAATGGTGCATATCCCTCTAAATCTAATAGAATATGTGTTAGATGAAGAATATTTTCAATCAAAAACTTATACTCTTTAGCACTATCATGCATTTGAATCATGGAACCAATTGTTTCCATGGCATCGATAAATATGTTTTTGACTCATGGAACTTACTAAAACTATAGAGATTTAAAATGTGTTTTAAGATTATCAACAATTTTCTTGTAAGGAACAAGCTTATCATCTCTTATTTGATACTGATTAGCGGTTTGATTTATGATTAGCTAAAAATCTCCATATAACATTAAGATTTGAATATCCCACTATATGGCAAGATGGATCCCTGTAACCAATGCCTCATACTTTGGCTATATTATTTATACATTGATATTATATATGGAAGGATTTGGGGATAAAATCCCCTTCTAGTGTGATCAACTATATACAAGTCTAGATCTTTAGGATGTGAAGGAGCCATCAAAATAGAGTGTCCATTATTCAGGTTCTTTTGATGCTTATTCTATCATCATGATGGAATCATTTAGAAGGTCAAAGTTAAGAGGTTGAGTGGTCATAATAAGAGATTCTAAAAGTTGGTCTGTAAGAATCTACCCTTTGATTTCATTTTGATTATGGTACTTGATATCAAAATCACTAAGTAGCATAATCCATTTAACCATGCATCATTGAAGAGCTTCTTTAGATAAGAGGAATTTGAGAGGATCTACCTTGGTGATAACAATAGTTTTACTATTTAGCATATAATGTCATAATTTCTAAGTGGCAAACAACATAGCTAAACATGCCTTCTCAATAGGCATATAATTGTGTTCATAGGATACTAATGTGTGGCTTAAATAATAAATCATGTGTTCCTTACCATGATCATCGTGATGAGCCAAAATTTCCTCCAGTGCATGTTTTGTGGTTGATATATAAAGAAGCAGTAGCCTTCATTGTGTCAGAGGTCATCAAACTAGTGGATTGGCCAAGTATGTTTTAAGTTTTAAAAATTCCATCTAATAATCATCATCCCATTTAAATTTTATCCCCTTATTTAAGAGATGGGTAAATGGGTGGAACTTAACTACCAATTCAAAAATGAACATATGTATTGACTAGATCTTGCCTTGTAGACTTCGCAGTTGTTTAAGATTGTTTGGTGGAGGCATTTACATAATAGAAGTGACATTTTTAGGGTAGACTTAAATCCCTCATTGTGATACAATGAACCCTATCAATTTTAATGATGTGACTCCAAAGACACATTTATTAGGATTGAAGCATATTTTATATGCATGAAGCCTCTCAAATATTCTTCGTAGAATGTCAGGGTTTCCATCTCTTATTGATTTTTATAGTATATCATCAACATAGTCATCAATAATGTCATGCATCATTTCATGGAAGATGATAGTCATTGCACGCTAATATGTGGCTCCACCATTCTTCAAACTGAATGGCATTAATTGGTAATAGAATGCCCTCCAAAAAGTGGTGAACATGGTCTTATGTTAATCTTTAAGGGCTATCTTGATCTGATTGTAATTAGAAAATCTATCCATTAAGGATAGCATCTCATACCTAAAAGTTGAGTCAATAATCATGTCGATGTTGGGTAGAGGAAAATCATCTTTGGGATATGCCTTGTTGAATATTGTTTGTACACTAAAATTATATATGGAAAGCTTTGGAGATCAAATCCCCTTGTGGAGTGATCAACAATATGCCAACTCTAGATCCTTAGGATGTGAAGGAGCCATCAAAATAGAGTGTCCACTATTCAAGTTCTTATGATGCTTGTTTTATCATCATGATGGTCATCTAGAAGGTCAAAGTTGAGAGTTTTAGTGGTCATAATAGGATCTTCTACAAGTTGGTCTATAAGATTCTACCCTTTGATTGCCTTTTGATTTTGGTACTCAATATCAAACTCACTAAGGAGCATAATCCATTTAGTCATGCATCCTTGAAGATTTTCTTTAGATAAGAGGAACTTGAGAGGATCTACCTTAGTGCTAATAATAATTTTATTATTTAGCATATAATGTCACAATTTTTGAGTGATGAACACCATAGATAAACATGCCTTCTCAATAGGCATATAATTATGTTCATAGGCTATTAATGTGTGCCTTAAATAATAAAATGCATGTTCCTTACCATAATCATCATGCTGAGCCAAAAGTACCCCCTGTACATGTTTTCTGGCTGATATATAAAAAAGTAGTGGTCTTCCTTGTGTTAGAGGTCGTAAAACTAGTGGATTGGCCAAGTATGTTTTAAGTTTTGAAAATTCTATCTAATAATCTTCATCCCACTGAAATCTTACCCCCTTATTTAAGAGATGGGTAAATGGGTGGCACTTATCTACCAGTTGAGAAATGAACTTGCATACAGACTAGATCTTGCCTTATAGACCTCACAACTATTTAATATTGTTTTTTGGAGGCATTTCCATAATAGTGATAACCTTTGCAGGGTTGAATTTAATCCCTCATTGTAATATAAAGAACCCTATGAATTTTCTTGATGTGACTCTAAAGATACATTTCTTAGGATTCAGGTAGACTTTATATGCATGAAGCATCTCAAATATTCTTCATAAAATGTTAGGGTGCCTAGCTCTTGTTCTTTATTTTGCTATTATATCATCAACATAGTCCTCAACAATGTCATGCATCATGTCATGGAAGATTACAGTCATTACATGTTGATATGTGACTCTAGCATTCTTCAAACTAAATGACATGACTTGGTAGTGGAATGTCCCCCATGGAGTGGTGAACACAGTGTTATGCTAATCTTCAGGGGTTATCTTGATCTAATTATAACCATATAATCCATCCATTAAGGATAGTATCTTATACCCAATAGTTGATTTGACAATCATGTTGATGTTGGGTAGAGGAAAATCATCTTTGTGATATTCCTTATTAATATCACAAAAATTAGTATAAACACACATGCTAGGGGTCTTTTTAATTCCTAGCACTATGTTAAAAATCCATTCAGATTAGTCTAGTGGTCTGATAAAACTAGTTTCTAACAACTTTTCCAACTCAGCCTTAACCAAAAGGGTGATGTGTGGATGCATCTTTCTCAACTTTTTCTTGACTAGTTTCACATTAGTGTGAACAACTAGATGATGCATAACTAAATTTAGATCTAGGCCTATCATGTCAAAATATTCCCATGCAAAGATGCCTTTATAATCCTTAATAATGGATAAAATGTGTTCATGTTTTGCTTCATAAAGGGAAGCTCCAAGAAAAACATTTTTGGGATCCTCATGGATTCCCAAATTCACTTCTGTTATGCTCTCCATAAGGAGTATAGATCCATCTTCTAGAATTTTAGGCAATGTATGGTCATGATCATCTTCTTCTACTATATCTTCTTGTTGTTCCTCCCAAAGATATAGATAATATGAAGAATCAAAATCTACTTTCTCATGTAAAGGCCAATTAGTAAAGAAATCTAGAAACTCAAGAGCAAGATGCTCAAATATTTGATGTTGTTTTGAAGAGATGCTTGTACTAGCTATAGAACTTGGGCTAGATGGATTTTCTACATCCTGAGGGGATGAGCAAACTTTCCCACTTGAGAGTGCCTAAAATAGGTTTTTACCTAAAGGCTTGTCTTTTTCTTTACTTTTTCCCTACTCAACAAGTGCCTCAAAGAGGTTTTCACCTAAAGATCTTGATTTTTATTCTTTATTATGACCAAGAAAGTTTACCTGGTCTCCAAAATAGGTAGAGAAATTCAATGAAAAATCAAAACCCAATTTATGATCACTAATGGGGAAAGCCTCTCGTAGGCCCATGTATTCTGCAATAGATTCTTCATTTTGAAACTCATCAAGGCATATGACCAAATTTTGTTTATCCCAATCTATTAGTTTAGGATGGAAAAGAGATAGATTACTGTGAGGGTTTTCTTTAGGATGGGAAGCACCAATGGTAAAGATATAATGTCTTGATTTAGGAAGGGAAGCACCACTAGGATGGGTTTTTTCTTCAAGATGGGAAGTTCCAATAGAATAGATTTTTGCTTTAGGGTGGGAAGCTCTAATAGGTGTTATGGTCAATATGGCATTTGAATCAAACAAATTTGAAACAATAAGATCATAAAAAGGCTATAATGGGAAGTTGCATCGCTACTAGGAGTCTCATTACCAGTCACTTTGGAAGAGTCACTACCAAATATTATGAGGTCATCCTCTGGTGGTTTAAATTAGAGACCATGATTCCAATTGATAACTCCAGCTGATAAGGGCTCTAAAATTCCTTATGCCTATGGGCAAGGACTTTCCCTATAGAGTCAAGATGATCCATTATCCTAGTAGGGATAAGATACTTTAGATTTTGAAAACAACCCATAAGGCCCTTAGAATATAACCAATCTCCCTTAGTAAAAGCCTCTTTATCTTTCTTTGGTGCAATTATAGGTATAAAAACCACATGAGGTTTTGGTTGCTTCTTCTTTGGTTGCCAAATTTGATCAGGTATGTTAGGAGTCTAGGAATTTTTAGGCTTACCAAATATTTTAGGGAATCTTGGTAATTTTTAAATATGGAGGATGTCCTTTAGATGGTACATATAAATGCTTACATCTTTAATAATAACCTACTTAGCCAAAGCTGTTGGAAATGGATCAGTTAAAGTGGAAGGTAGATCACTAGGGTCTATATAATTAGATGGAGATGGATGAAAAATGATGGCTTTGTTCTAGTTTATAATGAATTCAGAACCTAGGCAATAGTTGTAATTATGAAACTTTGCTTCAAGATGTTTTTAGTATTGGTATGGTTGTTGATTAGTGGGAATAGTAACCTCGATCCCATCATGGGGAAACCTAAGGCATTGGTGAAGAGTAGATGGAACTACCTGTACTTCATGGATCCAAAGATGACCAAAAAGTATGTTATAAGGAAGCTCAATATCCATAATATGGAATAGCATGTGATGAGAAATAGACCCAACCATTATTGGCAACCCAATTGTACTAGATGACTCCCTCTTGGTGTTGTCATAAGCCTTGATTTTAATAGTCTATGGCTGAATGTCTTTGTCTATGTAACCCAATCATCACACCAATTTAAGAGATATGATGTTTAGCCTTACACCATTATCTATAAGAACCCACTTGATATTGTGATCTACAATGATTATCTCAATGTACAACAGGTTATTGTGGTTTGGGCCAAGGGTAGACATGTCATCTTGATCAAATTTAATTTGTCTAAATTAAGACAAATGTCCAACTAGGTTCTGGAATTGATCAAGGTTTATATCATTAGGCACAATAGACTCTTGTAAAATTTTGTTGAAGATGGTTATATGGACATTGAATGTCCACAAGAGTTCTAATATGGAAATTTGTGTAGGGGTTTTATCTAATTGATATATTATACTATAAGGCCTTTGAATTATAGATTGAAATAGTTTGGTCTTTTTTGGGGTAGTATTCAACTTTGAAATTGTTGGCACATTGTTCTCATTGCGTTTATAAAAAAAAGTGGGTGATGGGCCTTGGATGGTAACTCACATGTGTCTATTTGTGACTGCACAACCTAGAGGTGGAAAGGAGTTATTATAATTAGAAGAGTGAGGCAAAGGGCCTTGGATGGTGATTCATGGGTGATTAATGGCATTGCTATAATTTTGGGTCAGTGAGGAGCCTTTAGAAGAATGGTACTATTATTCAGGATTAGTAACCCATGAAAATAGAGTAGCAACATGATGATGCAAAATCGACATGGTATTACTAGATGTAGAGAGTGATAACCCTATAATGATGGGTCTCATGTTACAATGAACATGAGATTGGACATGTGACATCATAGTGACAGTGGAAATGTAGGTTTCAAAAATACATCCCATAGTGTTATTGTAGTTGTAAGGTACATTGTTATAAGCCACATTCTTAGTGTGGGGATCATTATTTATATTATGTTCATTATGATTTTAACCTTGTTATTGGTTCTAATTCTACCTCTATCCTTGATTGTGACCATTTTGATTATTTCTTGGTGGTGGTGGATCATGTCAAGCAAAGGGGTCTTTGCATATTCCCATATCCTAATTTGTGTCCTAATTAAGAGCCAACTTAATTTCCATCTCACCATTTTCAATGCAGTCCTCAATAATATGTCATAATTAAATGCAATGATATACACCATGACCAACAACACAATGAAGATTACACCATTAATTCTCTTTGTACCATTCTAGTTTTGGTTGATCTTAAAGAAATGGCCTTGATACCGGCCATATAATTATATCAGTTGTAATGAGCTTTTGTAACACTATTTCAACCAATTTTTCTAACTTTCTAAAGACTTTAAAACTTTTATGAAATGCCCTTCATGGAGGCTATCTTTTCAAAGTAGGTAGTGGATTTGAGGGAGTTAATTGTACATTTGGAGGAGGCATAACATATACCATTTATACATGTCTTGTTTCTATCACCCCATTTCCAACATGTTCTTATTTTTGCTAAAGCCCTTAGGCTTATCCTATATAACTATTTGAGGAGCTGGTGATTTAGTTTGATTAGATGCTTGTCCTTGTGTATAGATCTTAATAAGGCCCCTAACAATAAGAGCCTTCTCAATCTACACTCTTTTGTCAATAATTTCTTCAAATGAGTTAGCACACACTAATCATAGATTATGCATAACTTTAGGATTCAAATTTTGTGCAAAGATATCAGCTAACTACTTATGTAGTAAATTATGTTGAAAGCATCATGGCAATGCTCTCCAACTTTGTAGATATGCAACAAAACTTTCACCATCATGTTTCTTGTCTTTGCATAAGTCAAAAATGGTTAATTCATGTTCTATGTTATATGAGAAATGGTTAATGAACTTTTCTAATAAGTTGTTCCATCTATAACTGATCCCTTGGGTAGTTTAAGTAGCCAATCAAGAGCTTGTCTTGTTAAACTTCATAGAAATAGTCATAGTAAATACTCGCTACTATAAACAACCTCTTGACACAAGATGAAGAATGATTGTATGTCTTCACGTGAATATCCTTTCCCTTTGTATTTGTCAAATTTGGGTGCCTCAAAATAAGGTGGAAAGGGGTTTTGGAGAATAGACAAGTCAAATGGATATGGGCATGCTCATCAAATTTGTATTATTTGACTCTATTATTCATCTCCAATCTTTGGATAATTTCCTTCATAGAATTCCATTCTTGCATGTTTGGTGCATTTGTGGATTGAATAATATTCTATTGGGGTCCTTGGTTTTTTTGTTATTGGGGTCGAATGTTCCCCTAGTTATATTGCTTTTGGGGTGGAATGTGCCCCTAGTTTTGTTTCTATTGGGGTGGAATGTGCCCCTATTTTTAGTGTTATTGGGGTGGAATATGCCCCTGGTTTTTTTGTTGTTGGGGTGGAATGTGCCCCTAGTTTTGTGTGGATCTATAGGGAGCATATACCTTTCAATCCATGATTTGGTTCTAATTTTTTTCTTGAGTTGAGAACATAGGCTATTGAATCTTGGATTGTAAAGCATTCCCTAAATTTGGTTGTTTTGAAGTTTGTTGATTTTGGAAATTTTTATGTTTATTTACCAATATTTGGTCTATTTAGGGGATCTCCTCAATTCAAACTAAATGTTTGGGTTTTTGAGTTTATAAAGTAACAAGAGGTTCTTGATGATTTAAGAATGTATGTTTTGTGTCAAATGGAACATCTTGTAAGGTCTCTTATGACTTTAACTATGCATTTAGATTACCTTGATCTCCTATGTTAATGTTCTCATCCAATACTTATTATGTACTTTCCACCATATATTTATGTTCTTTCAAAGCATTATTATGAATTGAAGTGGCAACTAGGGAGTCAGTTAAGTCTATGACAAGTTGATATACATATCATTGACTTATTATCTTGATCTTAGCTAGAAGATCCAGATTTGTGGGTTTTGACTTTATTTGTATTCTCTTTCATTTGTTAGAGGAAGAAGTATGTCTATTTGTGAAAAATCTTTCTCTTGACATTGTTTTTCTCCTTCTCTAACTAAGGTATGAAATTATTCTATAGGAAAGTCAGAATCTTGTCTAGCACCTAATTCTATGAATCTAAGAATGGCTTCATCTTGATCTTTTTGGGGTTGATATTCATTGTAATCATCTTCCAATCCTACTATTGTGGGGATATCATAAAAAACAACGGGGTTATCTTGACCATCATAAAAATGCTCATCCTCATAACTAATGCCATAAGAGGCCTCACTACGAGTGAACCTTCGAGTCATGTTTAAAAAGAGATATTCTATGTGTTTGACTAACTTTCGACTAATGTTCAAAAACCAATCAAAGTATGTTTTAGATCTCTTTTAAAAAAATAACCAAGGTACCAATGAGACTATAAGGGAGGGTGGTTTGAAACCGTGCACAATTTAGAAGATTTAGTTCACAATTTTAGTCAACTTCTAGCAAATTTGAAATCATATAGATCAGAAGAGAGTAAGGTAACTCAAAGACCCAAGGTGAAAACTAGTACACCAAAGCCTAGATATTTGCGATACACCCACACTACAAAAGCTAGTTTCAACTTTGACAAGTTGACCCTAGAAGTTTAGACGAAAGCTCTTTGGATTATGAAGAAGACAAAATGAACTAAGCAACTCAAGATGTAAAAACATACACAAATCACTAAGTATAAAGCTAAGACAAAATAGGCAACACAACATCACCACATGATTCTAGTAGGATAAAATATGTTCTAGGAGCCAAAGCATAAGTGATACACAAGATGACTTGAGTCTACCAAGATGATAATGTGATTTTGAGTCTTAATAAATGACCTTTAATCCAAATGGAAAATTGAACCCAAGTTAAAACAAGCTTAGTGCACAAATGGTGAACCCACTTTGGCACACCAACCCTTAGAACTTAGAAAGGTTCAATATTGACTGTGGATTATAAATGAAGGATTTAAATAAATTGGGTAAAAAATCTAGACTCAATTGGGCAGCATAACTGCACCAAATTGGATGACATGACACAAAGCTTTTGATAACAATTTGAACAAGGAAAAGATGAATTTTCCATTTGGACAATGTAATGCCTCCCTTGCTCAAAAAAATGGAGGGAAATGTGTTTTTGTTAAGTTTATTGAGTTAACAAATAGTTTTAGACATAAATCAAGACCAAGTAAGCTAATGATAAAAAAAATCAAAAGTCTAAACTAACAAGGTATGGCAAAGTGGGGTCTACTAAACTAGCAAGGTTTTGATTGTTCTAGGGGAATCAATTTCATAATGACTTTCATGCCAAACAATGAAAAATAAAATCATATATTTTGGGTCCGTATCACTCAGCTTATTGTAAAAAGGTCTAGTCCTTTTTTAAACCAGTACCTCCTATTATTCGCTCAGTGTAGTACGCTGTTCAAAGTGCCACTACATCCTGTGTGAAACTCCAAAGGAGTCAAATGAAGTCAATGATGAGAGGTGAAATCCTAGGTTAAAGATTCCCTAAATAACTTGTGGGAGGTGATGAAGTCCCCCTCACAAGCCAAGATGCATAAAAATAAAGAAAACATGAAAATAGAAAGACTTTAGGGTCATTTTCAAGGTCGCCCAAAATTTGATGAGTTTTTAGGGAGTGCTTTAGATGACATTATTTCTAATCCTTAGACAAGGCTATTTACAACAAGAATGGCACTTTTGATTCCAAGGGTTCCCTCTAGGGGACAAATGGAAGAGCATACATGCAACATTTCTCTTCTTGCAAAAAAATATTAATCTAATTAACTATTGTAAACAATAATTGAAATATGTGTTCAATTTTATAAACCCAATTAAAATGTTTAGTGGTGTCCATTTGACCCCTTGGTCTTAGCTATAAACTTTGAAAACATTCACCAAAACACCTAAAATCTTTGTTAAACACCAAAAACAAGGTTCCTAATTGATTTTTAAGCATGTAAAGGTGATTTAAACATGTTTTAAATAAATATCAAGCTTGGTATTATAGCAAAATTATTAGCATATCCTTTAGCTTTGAATCTCTTTTGAGTTTGAAATGATGAAATTTGGAAAAGTAGGTCTTAAGTCTATGTTTTTGGAAAAAACACAGTGATTGACATTAATCAATACCGTTGACATCATTTATGGCTAGCCAAAATTTGACTGATGTAAGTTCTATTGACTGGTGTCGGTTAAGTCAGTAACAAATGTTGGTATTTTTGTTGACATCGATTATTATATAAAAATCATGGCAACCAAAAATGTCAAAATAAAGTTATAAAATCAATTTAAAAGAGTTTTAAAGGCACAAATAAATATTTTAGAGTTGAAAAATGATATTCCTTAGGTGTGATATGTGTCTTGTCCCACTGGGTGTGCCAAGATGTAGAGAGGATTAAAAATCAAGTTAGTCAAGCATTAGTCCATAAATAATGAAACATCCATAAAGAACTAACTAACCAAGCCTATCTCTTCCTATGGGAGTTACAAATGATAGGAAGAAACAAATGAAAGAAAACAACACCATTTTATCTTCCCAAATGGATTCACCATACCTGTGTGGCTCAAAAATATGTTCTCCCTTGATCAAGCATCCTTGTCTTTGTCAATAATGGTGGTAAGATCCTCCAATGCCTCAAGAACACTCTATAAAACCTAGGATCTTGATTTTAAATCACTAAACTAGAATATCAATAAAGCTTTGTGTAAATAATTTAGCATTACAACTTTGCAATATTCAATCTTTGAAAATATTTGAGTATAATAACCTTGCACCAAAATAGCTTAGAAATGATTTCCATGGCCTCTCTATTTATAGATTTTTGAGATTTGTCAAGACCAACCTAAACCATCCATCTTGAGATGAAGATGTGTGGTTGAGGATAATCCTAATATTTAGAATTAAATAAATAAATATCCTCAATATAAATAAGCATTAAAGAGGCATGGGAGGCATTAACTAGGCATGGGTGACCCAAGATCCTGATATTTTATGCACTTATGGCTTGATGGATGCCACCCCATAGATGATGTCACTAGGTGATGTAGATAATAAGAATCAATTTTTGAAAAGAAATATTCAACAACTCTCATGGAAAATCCACTTAATCTCTTGATTTGGATTAATTATCCTTAGACAAGGTTAATCAACATTTCTACAATTATTTGAAAATTATCCCTCAGTTAATCAAAATGGTTAGAAAGTCATATTACTAGGTCATAATTTGATCAGAGAGGAATTAGAAGGTGACATTAGATGTGTTGGGACCATAATTCCATTTAGGATGTTGCCAATAGCAAATAAGAAAGGTACCTAATGTGTACCAATGAATTGGAAGAAAAGAGTGATCTAGAGTACTAAATGGTGAAATGGTTATTTTGACTCGAAATGATCTGATAAAAGTTAGCTGGCCCATAAAATGCATTTCCCTATTTAGGGATACTTTGACCTAAAATGGCACTTGTAAGTCATAAGTTTAAACTATTTAGGGCATTTTATATATTTTGACCTAAAATGTGCGTTTGAGTGAATTCAAGTAAGATTGGCAATTTCAACACAAATGGTGTTAGGAATTGGATGTGTACAACTTGTAGAGAATACACACCATGTCAAGTTGATTTCAACCTCATTTGGCACATATGGACATAGAAGGTAATCAAAAACACCTTATTGTGCTAGAAGTAAATATTAATAGTCTTTAGAATAGTGTTTGATAGTTGTTGAGTTCATCTTTCTGTGACTTTAGGTCAAGAGTAACACACATGTTTTCAAGCCCTGAGAGCATGGTTAGTAATATTATCCTTTGAAGATTTGTTTTAAAAATAATCATGATGGAAAGTAAGGTCTATGACACTTGATACGGTCAAGTAGCCTATAAATAGACACCTATATATTTCTATTAGAAACCCAGTTATGTCCAGACTTAAAAGGGGGACCAAAACATGTTTGGAATCATTTGAGTCTATTTTGGCCTCTCAAACAAATCATGGATCAGGAGAAGACCACTATGTGGGTGGTGAGATTATTACCTATTTTCAAACCTATATGGAAAAGTGTAGAGTTAAATAAAGTTGAAAATGATAAAATTACCTTAATTTATCCAAAAAGAGATTCTACTCCACATAGTGTCATTTCATGGTGAGTGTCTATGAGGTCTAAGAGAGCCTAATAGCTTCATTCTTATAACTTAAGCCTAGGGGTAAAATCTTAAAAAAAGAAGAGATTTTTAGTTCAAGAGAAGATGATGGTAGAATGGGTGTTCAACTTAGTCAAAATATTGATGGAAACACTAAGAGAACTATAGTTCCATTATGACAAAATTAACCTAGAGTAATGCAACTTGCACCTCTATAGTGCATTAATAGTAAAGGGGTAAGAGCATGGTATTAAGGTAAGAGCATGGTATCAAGGTAGAAATGAGATAATTTAAGAATGAGATTATCCTAGTGATATTAATATAAACCAAAAGGTGTGAAGTATAGTGATTAGACATGTATCATCATCTACAAAAATCCTTTGATTTCCCTAATTACCACCTAAAGTTTGACTTAGAAGATGGAATTGCCTAAGCTAATGAAAGATATAAGTCTAGAAGGTAGAAAAATATTTAAAATTGATATGATACTTTCACACTAATAATATCACACTTCCATTTTATTCCCGAAATTAATGATGCATAAAGACAATCATAGCCAAAGGTTTTCTAAGTCCTATCAAAACCCTGCACATAGTCATAGGCCTAGAAGCTAGTCTTGAGAATTTAAGATGTTGAGGGCTCTAGAAGTATGGTAAATATTTGAAAATTTGTGAAAGTAATAATAATAGGGTTAAAATCACTCCTATGTTATCCTTTAATTCAAAATAATAGGGGATGTGTTCACTATTTTGTATCATATCTGAGACACTCCAAAAGCAATGTAACTTGTAAACCTAGTTCATTGAAAAGAAAAAGATGAATGATAAATTTATAAGACACTATGGGATGATGTATATGGTTGAATTAGATATTAATAAAGGTTGATAAATTCCTAAAATCACTATCACCACTCATAAGTGACCATACTCAGACAACCCAGTCTATGCCTGTGAGGCCTAGAACTGGACATGAACCTTGTGGCTTCTAATGATACTCATATGGTCATGTGATCTTCCAATGAAATTTTAGATAATTAATGAGAGAGTGGATGGTTGATTATACTTAGTGGCTTGTAGATAACAACTCAGATTGATAATTTATAACCTTAATTTGTCTTAGGGGTGTTCATAATTCAAGCTAGTTACCTGATAGCCAATTTCTTTCACTCATATATATACAGATGAGATGCATGGGGTATTAATAACTTAGAGATAATTTATGGAAATAATTAAATTAAAAAAATGGCATTAGTTCAAAGGTTAGAGGCCTAACCTTTATGAACCATTACTAAGAACCTAAATAACCTAAAACCCTCATAAGAGCCCAATGAGGAAAAGATGAATATAAATGAATATAGAAGGGCTAAATTTAATTTTAAATTTATTTTGATCTACTTGGAACTTTCTTAGGAACCCTACCACTCAATTATTTTATACCATCACTTATATGGATAGGTCAATTTCTATGTTTTCAACAAGAATTGAGGTGGTTTAAAGGTGTATAAGAGAATAGATGAATGAAAATCATGGTGGAAGGTGTGTAGCGATGTGTTCTAACTCATAAAACATCATTATCACCTAAATAACACATGAATATTACTCTATTAAGATATTTTTTGTAGGACTTCTTGTATAGAACAATGAGAAACAAGGTGACTATCAAGATTGTGTGAAGTGTGATTTTGAATTTTCTTGAATCATATTTGATAGAATATAAGACAAAGAGGTTTTAATTATGTGTCTAAAATATGTTTTTTGAACACTCTTAATCATATTAAAGTTACCTTAGTGACAAGTGTGAGAGATTGGGCCTAGAGGGTAAGTGAGTACTTGCAAGAAAGTGAAAAATAAGTGGCAAAGAGAAGAGCATTAGTTGGAGGGGTGCATAATGAACTACACCAATCATGTTCTCACCTTCTCAAGTTATTATACATGTGTTAATAATTAATAAGTGTTTTCATTCATGCTAAGGTGCATCTGGTAAAGATGCATGGTGAGTGGTCTTTGAGGTATGAACTTGTGTGCTTGATGTGATAAGAGAGAATTTGAAGGCAACCTAATGTCTTTTTATTGAGAGAGAATTTGAAGGAAACCTAAGTAATTAATTTCAAGGTGCATCTGGTGAAGATGAATTGTGAGTGGTCTTTGTAGTATGATCTTGTGTTCTTGATGTGATAAGGAATCCATATGATAAGAGAGAATTTGAAGGCAACTTAATGTCTTTCTATTGAGAGAGAATTTGAAGGAAACCTAATGATTTTTATATTGGTTATTTTAAAGATTATTAGAGTGGTGTGAGAGTGTTGTATTATGAATTTTATTGTTTTATAGCATCATTTAAGTTAACATGTTAGAGTATTAGTCCTTGAGTACAAGGTTCCTTGAGAAGCCTAGTCATGGCACTGATCATGGCATATAAAGTCCTAGTAAGAAGGTTTGAGCATGGTGACTTGGTGAGATGGATGAATAAAGGCATAAGATATTGTATGAGGTTGATTTAATATGTATGTGAGGCATTAGAATAGTCATGCGAGTCTCAATGTGAGCCTACAGGGGTAGGATCTTTAGACCTAATCTGCACCTAAACCATTTCTAGACCCTACCTAGCATAATGAAGTATCATGATCTCTTGAAAAGACATATTAAGGATGAATGGAAATTTTTAAGCATGAGATAGGTTTCTTGAGTATGTGATTGAGGTGTTGAGAGCATGCAAGAAGGTATGAAGGATAGATCAAGGCCTAGTGAGGTATAAAGTCTATGGTGTAGAGAGAGTGTAAGTCTAATGGGGTATTAGGATCAGTTTCCAAGGAAAGTGTGAGTATGTGAACATTGACATAAGTGTGTCATGTTTTTTCAAGTATGTTTACCAAGTTTTAGGTCAATGTTTGAATGCTAACACAAGAAAAAGTGATTTGAGGTCTCTCAAGTGTACAAAATGAAGGGTTATCAACCTAAGAAGGATTTTCTTGTGTTTTGTATCTCATCAAACCTCTATGTTAGAACTTAATCTATTCATGGTAGATGGGTAAATTTATTATCTCAAAAATCTAGGCACTAGTTTTTGGATTAAGATGATATGCTTCACGAATGATCATTAAGAGTAGAGACATGTTTAAACCCTCTTAAAACCCAAATAAGGACCTGATGTTAAAGATGTTGATAAATAGAATATAATGGTCTCAAATTACTATAAAAACTATTATATATTGTATTAAACTCTCCCAAGAACCTCTAGGTGTGATTGAATTGTTAGATGTGTGAGTAGACCCTATAGGAAAGTGCTAGCTTCTCAAAGATTTATTATATTAGTCAGAGTTGACCATGTCAACATATTAAAAAAAATTGATGGATAAGGTTTATAATTTTATTTAATTTCCATTAAGGTTTTTGGATGAGTTGAATGCATCAAGATAGATAAACTGATAATCTAAGTTAGCCAATTGTTAACAGGCCTAATGGTGTAAAATAGTTTGAAACCTAGGTAGTAGTGAAAAGATGATTAGGGACATGTTATCATGGAATAGTTATAGAACCAAGTGAATGGAGGTTTTTTTAATGACTTTTAAGACATTTTAATGTTTGGTATAAGTGTTGGAGTTATGTGTTTATAGTGAAAATGTTGCTCACAACTTGATCTATCAAGTTCAAATGAGATAGTGAGATATAAGGATATGAGATTGGTCTACAAGACCAATATTTCCATTTAAACATATTATATTTCTATCCAATAATGGTATAAATATATCATAATATCATCTACATGCATCATAAGTTATTTAATATGTCTACATAGGTGTTGAATATCTAAGTCATCATAACTATGCTTCAAGGTAAACTTGTAGTTCTAGGTAAGTAAATTACATTAATGATTTTGAGGATCTATGCCCTGAGTTGAAGTATATAATACATATGGTGTTGTTTTTTGTGAATTTAAATTTGTTCTCATATTTTTTTTAAATATTTTAAGTCAGTATAAAAGGTTGAAATGTTGAAGCCAAAATGGCTTGATTGGTTCTAGTTTGACTCTATGTACTGAGGACAAAAGATTGGTCTTCAAGATCAATATTTGACATTAGACTTTGTTATTATTATATTTTATAATGGTATATAAATTTTAAATAATATTTTTAAATTTTTAGCGATCATGGGAAGTTTTGTTTCATATGTTGAAGATCAAGTTGATCATGACTAGGTTTTGGAGTGTTATGGCAGTTTTGAGTGGGTTATTTGTAGATAAGTATTTGAGTCCTTTTGACCAAATTTGTGAAGTGTAAATCACATGGTGATGAACATGAGTTAATTTAGTCTATATATATATATATATATATATATATATATATATTATTTATTTCCATATTTATTTATTTAATTTTTTTTAATCTTCAGTAGCTCAAGATAGTCTTTATGTGTATAAGAAGGCCTAATTGTGAACAATACAAATGGTGTGCTCCAAGTGGTGGTTAGTTATAAAATGTTATATGGAGCATACATGAACATAAAATTGGTAAATTTTAGTGTTATATAATATGTTAATACCATTTTTGGAGTTCTAATTTTTTCCAAGGAAGGCAAATTATAACGTGTCCTAAACTAGGCCTAATGGAATTAGGTCTCCATGAGACCTAAAGGTGAAATGAGGTCTATTAGAGTAATGATAGAAAAAAAGGGACTAAATATCCATTTGAATCATGTTTATGATATTTCATAAGACCTATTACATTTTTGACCTAATAAGTTAAGGGTGTTTGGCTGACTAAGTGGCATATGAACAAAGAATGGTATATATAAGAGGTAATTTTAGGCGTATGTGTGTGTAGAGAGCAAGTGAATAAAATAACACATTTTTTAGTAGAAGGAGGTATTGTAAATAATAAAAAGATTTTATATGATCTATTATTAATATGTTATATAGGTTATATGTATGAATAAAAAGGTCATATAACCTAATCAAGTCAAGAAGAGGGTTAGTCAAGTAAAGAAACCTAGAAGACAGTTTGAGATGGATAAAAGAGAGAGAGAACAGATAAGTAAGGTGATCATCATATATTATATGAATGATAAGGTGTTATAAAACTGATCAAAGGTTTTATTTGGATGAGTTGGTGTTGATTCATCTAGGGGGTTGGTGCCTCCTTGAAAGTTGGCACTTACTAAAGCCTAGCTAAGCTGGTGCTTAGCTAGTTGGGGTTGGTGCTCCATGTGAAGTTGGTGCTTCACTAAATTTTGTGTTTATATTATAAGACTATAGTCCATTTGTATATATCAAATAGTTTTTTCCCCTTGAGGGTTTCCCACATATGTTATGTGTTTCTTGCTTATATGAATATGTGTTTATGTTTGCTAGATCTAAAAGCTTATTTGAATGGTTCATGATTGCTTAAATTAAATTGATAAGAAAGTTTTTTGAAGATTTATTCAAACTCCCATCTCAATAATTTTTCTTTCAAAATTTAGTATCAGATTAGGTCCTTTGAAGTAGGCCTATTATCCTAATGGATATCCTAGAAGCAATGATGGTTACTCATCAAGCTTAAGGTGGTTTCTCTACTATTAAGGCTCCATTATTAAATGGGACTAATTATTATTTTTGGAGCATAAAAATGAGGAAATATCTAATGGAAATGGGCCATGATATATGGAAATCAATTATGGATGGATACACTCCACCTCCTCCACCATCAACTGATGGAATAGGTAAGAAGGAATGTGAGATTAATTCTTAAAGTATTGAATACCATTCTATATGGCATGTTAGAGGTAGAGTTTGTGAAGGTGATTCACTATGATTTACCTAAGGTGATATGGGAAAAATTGAAGACTATCTATGAAGGATACACCAAGGTGAATATGGTCAAGTTGTAGACCCACCAAATATAGTTTGAAAGTATGACGATGAATGAAGATGAAACCATTATGTCTCACCTATTGAAGGTTGATGAAGTTGTCAATGTCATTAGATGATTAAGAGAAGTGAAATAATCTATAGTTATTCAAAAGGTATTAATATCACTAACTCCTAAGTTTGATTCTAAGATGTCTTTAGTAGAATATATGCAAGATTTGGATGAACTTGAAATGGATGGACTTCATGGCATGTTGACTGCCTATGAGATGTGAATAAATGAAGGAAGACCTCCCAATAAGGAATCAAATTTCAAAGATGAGAAGTAAAAATCCAAGAAGTTCAAGGATGAGGGATGTTTATATGTTGATGATGATGAACTGATATCTATGTTTTCTAATAAACTAAGGTTTAGATCTGGTAAGTATAAGGGTAAGTTGCCTTTCAAATGTTTTAATTGTGGAAATATTGGCCACTTTGCATCCAAGTGTCCTAACAAGGATAAGAATAAGAATGATGAAGGACATCATTAAGATGATAATAAGGTTTACAATCCTTAAGAAAAGAAATACTTTAGGATGTATGAAGGTAGGAAAAGGTCATTTAAGAACAAGAGAAGTTTCTATACTAAATAAGATAATGACTCATTTGGTGTAAGTGACACAAACACATATGATAGTGATAATAATAGTAATGAACATGAGCATGGCAATAATGAAACCTTATTCATGTATATAAAAACAAATAATGAACGTTACTCAAATGTGAAAGGCTTTATGAATTATGAAGAATCAGATGAAGTGAACCTTCAGGGAAAATTGGTGAGTGTTCTAGAGGAGTTGAAGCTCTAAAAAAGGAACAATCACAAACTAAGCTCAATAGGTAAGGATTATGAAGAGTAGATTGGTGTTTTTGAGGAGATAATAAGTAACACATCCAAGGATTATGATGAGATCATTAATTAGATTGTAACATAGATGGAGATAGTCACTACTAGCTTAAAATCTAAAGAGGAAGAATACACTAGGTATGGAACTGAGATGGAATGTTTGAAAGCTGAATTGGATCAAGCATCTATGAAATTGAAGACCTTTTTGAAGATTTAAAAGAGAACTAAGGCTCTAGATGATATCTTGAGTAGTTATAAGTTTAAAAGTGATAAAATAAGTTTTGGTTTCAAAGAAGACCAAAAGGAGGTAGCTCAAGTCAAGGATAAAGCTAGTGAAGACAAGAAGGTCAACATGAAAAGACCAATCAAATAGCCTAATGTTATGAGGTATTCTAACTAATTCAATAGTTACTATTTTACATATAACTAATTTGGTCATAGAGCAAGAGAGTGTAGAAGATGCTATAAAATTAAATATGCATGGGACTATGAAAGGAATAATTAGTAAAGAGGTATGTATAAAGTTTTTTGATATAACTATCATAATGTGGGACACATTTCAAGACTCTATCCTAATAGAGGTAGAAGTCCATCAAGTCAAAACAAGAGGTTTGAAGCTCCTAGTGTGAAAGAGAGAATAAAAATGAATGTATTGAAACCAAAGATAGTAATGGTGATTCATGATTAGTCTACAAGCTCAAGTGGACTATTTGATGTGGTAGAACATATATCAGATAAGAAATAAATTCATGAATATTCATTATCAACTCAAATTATTGATTACATATATGATGAAAAGGTCAATCCTGAGGTACAAATCAAGCCTAATAGAATCTTGAAAGATATTTAGTCTTATGAGAGCATGGAGATTTGGGAATCTCCTATGTTTGTGTTGTTCTAGTGCCCTATCAAAGTGGTGACTCCATAAGGATTCATGGAGACACACTTCAAGTTACCAAAAGCATGGTGGATGATTGATTTTAGGGGGAACTATTTAGGTTGTTCATAATCTCCAAATTTAGTTATTGACAAACATTGAAGAGGTAATCAAATCAAGTTCTATGTTTCTAGTAGTTTTAGTTGAGCATGATTTGTGTTTTAGATGGTTTGAGAACTCTATTGATTCTTTGGTGAGCCCAAGTTGTAAAGAGAAATGGGGAGATTAGTTGATCTGAGTTCATTTGCATGTTTCTAAGAATACTTGAAAAAGAGGGAGAATGATTGGCTCCATAATTTACAATGTTTATGACCCTTTGTCATTAATGTCAAAGGGGGAGAAAGTTCAATAAGGGAGTTTGACCAGATTGGGGAAGATGAGAGTGATTAGATTGAAGAGTGTTTTACCATCAATGGCAAAGGGGGATTTTTTTGAGAAGTGTTGTAATTAATGTCAAGGTTGATGTCATTCATGTCAAGGTGGACCTAGTGAAGATGCATGGTGAGTGATCTTTGAGGTATGAGCCTATGTGTTTGGTGTGAGGAGGAAGCCATGCTCTAGGAAAGAATTTAAAGGCAACCTAATGTCTTTCTATTGAGAGAGAATTTAAAGGAAACATAAATCATTAATGTCAAGGTTGATGTCAAAGCACATATGGTGAATATTCATGGTGACTGGTCTTTGTGTTATGAGATAGTGTGATTGATGTGACAAAGAAGCCATGTGATAAGAGAGAATTTGAAGGCAATGTAATGTATTTATTTCGAGAAAGAATTTGAAGGCAACCTAATGAATTTTATATTAGTTGTTTTAAAGTTTTTTGTAGTGGTCTGGGAGTGTTTTATGATGAATTCTCTTATTTGATAGCATCATTGAGGTAAGCATGTTTGAGTACTATTTCATGAATATAAGGCATCTTGAGAAGCCTATTCATGGCATGTAAAGTCTTAGTAAGAAGGTTTGAGCATGGTGACTTGGTTATATGGATTCACAAAGGCATAAGAGACTATATTAAATTGTTTTAACATGTATGTGAGGCATTGGATCACTCATGAGAGTATTAAGGTGAGCCTACGGGGGTAGAAACTTCAAACCTAATCTACACCTAGACCATTTCTAGACCCTGCATGGCCTAATGAAGTATCATGATCTACTGTCAAGTTATATGAAGGATATATGGAACTATTTAAGAATGAGAGAGGTTTCTTGAGTATGTGAGTGATGTTCTGAGAGCATGAAAGAAGACGTGAAGGATAGATCAAGACTTAGTGAGGTATGAAGACTATGGTGTAGAGAGAAAGAGAGAGTGTGTGTGTAATCCTAATGGGGTATTGATATTAGTTTCAAAGGTAAGTGTGAGTATGTGAGAATTGAAAAAAATGTGTCATGTTGTTTCAAGTATGTTGACCATGTTTTAGGCCAAAGTTTGAAGGTGAAGGCAAGCAAAAGTGCTTTGAGGTCTCTTGAGTGTATAAAATGTAAGGTTCTCAACCTATGAAGGATTTTCTTGTGTTTGATATCTTATCAAACCTATACATGGGAACCTAAGATATTCAGGGTATGTTGGGAAAGGTCCTAACTCAAAATTTTAGGGATTAATTTTTGGATTAATGGGTTATTCTTTATGAATGATAGTTAAGAAAGAAAATAGTTTTAAACCCTACTAGAACCCCAATATTTAATATGTTAATAAAAAAACATATAATCATATAAAATGACTATAAAAACTATTATATGCTATAGTCAACTCTCCTAGGCACATATAGGTGTGATTAAGTTGTCAGGTATGTGAGTAGACCTATAAGAAAGTGCTAGTTTCTCAAAGATTTATTGTAGTAGTCAGAGCTGACCAAGTCAGAGTATGAAAATAATTGGATGGATAAGGTTGATAATTTTATTTAATTTACATTAATTTTTTGGATAATAAAAATCTCTCAAGATTTCTAAATCAATCATCTGAGTTAGCCAATTGTTAACAAACCTAATGGTGAAAATCGTGAAAAACCCAATCAACAATGAGAAGATGATTAGGAATATGTTATCATGGAATAGTTATGGAACCAAGTGCATGGAAGTTTTTAAAATAATTTTAAGACATTTTCATGTTTTTTATTATTTTTGTAAGTTAATGTTTAAAGAGAAAATGTTTTTCACAAGTTTACCTATCAAGTTGAGATTAGATAGTGAGATATAAGGTTATGAGATTGGTCTACAAGACCAATATTGCCATTTGACCATATTATATTTATATTAAATAATAGTATAATTATATCATAGGATAATATACATGCATCATAAGTTATTTAATATGTTTACATAGGTGTTGAAGGTCTAAGTCATCATAATTATGCTTTAAGGTAAACTTGTAATTATGGGTAAGTAAGTTGCAGTAATGAGTTTGAGGCTCTATGCCATGAATTGAAGTATATAATACATATGATGTTGTTTTTCTTGACTTGAAATTATGGATAATGTTTTTGGAAAGATTGAAATTCACTATAAAAGGTTTGAATGTTGAATCCAAAACGGCTTGAGTGGTTTGACTATGTGTACTGAGGACAAAAGATTGGTCTGCAAGACCAATATTTGACATTAGAACTTGTGATTATTTTATTTAAAAATGGTATATAAATTTAAAAGGGTATTTTTAAAGTGTTAGTGATAATTGGAAGTGTTATTTCATATGTTGAATATCAAGTTATTCATGACTTGGTTTTGGAGTGTTCTTGTAGTTCTAAGTTGGCTATTTGTAGAGAAGTATTTGAGTCCTTTTGCCCTGAGTTGTGAAGGCAAAATCACATGGTGATGACAATGAGGTCATTTATTTTTTGTATATATGTTTATTTTACATGTTTTTAAAGCTAATTTATGTTTAATCTTTAGTATTTAAAGATAAACATTTTATGTATAAGAAGGCCTAATTGTGAACATTATAAATGGTGTGCTTCAAGTGGTGGTTGGTTCTAAAAAGTGATATGGAGCCTACATGATATTAGTATAGGTTTTTCTAAGTGGTATATGATATGTTACTACTATGTGTGGAATTTTAATTTGTTCCAAGGAATGTAAAGTATAATGTGTCCTAAATTAGACTTAATGAAATTAAGTCTCCATGAGACCTAAAGGTGAAATAAGGTCTTCTAGAGTTATGATAGACAAAAAGGGACTCAATATACATTTTAATAATGTTTATGATATTTCCTAAGACCTATTACATGGTTGACCTAATATGTTACTGGTTTTTTTTCTAAGTTGGCATATAAATAAAGAATGGTATATATACAAGGTAGTTTTAGGCTTATGTGTGTGTAGAGAGCAAGAAAATAAAATAACATATTGTTGAGAATAAATAGGTCTTGTAGACCATAATAAGAGTATATAGGATATATTATGAATATTCTATAGAAGTTATGTGTGTGAAAATAAATTTTATATAACCTAATCAATTCAAGAATAGGGTTAGTTAAGTGAAGAAGCCTAGAAGATAGGTTGAGAGGGATAGAAGAGAGAGAAGAGATAAGGAAGGTGATCATCATACATTGTATGAGGTACAAGGTGTTCTGAAGGTGATAAAATATTTCAAGTGGATGAGTTGGTGATAAGTCATATAGGGATTTGGTGCCTCCTTACGAATTGGTGCTTATCTAGTTGGTGTTGGTGCTCCATGTGAAGTCGGTGCTTCACTAAATTTGGTGTTTGTCTTATAGAATTTTAGTCAATTTTCAAATATCAATGGGTTTTCTTCAATTTGAGGCTTCCTATATATGTGATGTTTTCTTGTATTTCTTACATAAATAGATAGGTGTTTATGCTTGATAGATCTATATGCTTGTTTGAATGGTTCATGATTGCTTTAGTGAAATTGATAAGATTTTTTTTTGAAGATTTATTCCCTCCCCCCTCTCAATAATTTCACTTCAAAAATAAATGAATTACAAGGTAGTTCAATATAGATAAGTGGACTCCTCATCAATAAAATAGTTTTAAGGATAATGAAATGTCCCTAAGCCAACTTGAGGAAGATGTCATGTTTCAAATAAACACTTGTCCAATAGAACCTCATGATATGTTATATAGGTCCTTATCTTACCTTGAAGGAGCATGAAATCATGATGTAAAACTTCTTTTATGTGATTTGATCTTTGAAATATGTCCATCATACCTACAACCTCTAAATTCATTATGCTTTTTCTCATGTTGGTAGGTGAAGAAGACCACCAAAAGGTCAGAAGAGAGGGAAAAATAAGTTAACAAGTTTTATTTCTCATTGCTTGACCATTTTTAGGGACTTGAGAGCTTAGGAAGATTTTTCAAATTTCAAAGTGACTTTATGCAGCCTTAAGAATGTTTCACCCTCTTTAAAGTGACTTTAATGGATAACTTAACACTGTTTTAACAACTTTATGAACTCATAAATACTCTTTAGTATATTTTTTATTTATTTCACATTAAGAAGAACTTAAATATGCCTACACAAGGCTAGGGACATTGGTGAATGAATTTTTTGAATCTTTTGATGCATTTCATGACCTTATGAATGCTCTTAAAAACCTTTTTTTCTTGATTTCACATTGGAGATTAATGAAAGAGACATTTACAAGACAAATTATGACACCAAAACTGACCTATTAGGTATTCTAAATATATTTTGCATTCAAAGTTATTTTGAGTGATTTTAGACATGAAAATGAGGTTTAACAAGATTAATATGGCCTCTTATAGGACTCTTAATACACATTTACATTGAAAAACATACAAGCAGACCCTCTACAATTCTAATACCAAATTATGACCTCAAAATTCCTAATAGACCATCAATGACAAAACAAGCTACTTAAGACAATTGTTTAATTGCTTGGCATACATGTCTCTAGTTTAAAATAGTCAATTTAAAGGTAGTTTTGAATTCATACTCAGCTATTCTTTCTAAATAATGACTCTCTCCCAACATATTGAGTGTCAAGAGACCAAGGGAGACTATAATAATCAACATTATAGAGACTTTTGTGGGTCATTTGCCTACTAAGTGGGAATTTAGTAGACCTAAATATCCATTAGGTATGGATCCATATAAGTTTCTCTACAACTCAATTATAAAAGTATAACCATGGATGTAATATGTTAGACCAACCTTGAACGAATTGAAAAATGTCTCCAACACACAAAAAGAAGTAAAAAAAGAGACATAATTATGCAATAACACTTATAATAATTAAAAATAACTAATCTACTATGTATAAAGAACTTAAAACAAGGTTTGAGGTGTATCTCATGGACTGGGATAGGCAACATTTCTCCATTCAACCTAGATCAAAGAAAAAACCCCAAAGGTATTGCCTTATCCTTTTAAGCACATCATCATATGGTTGATATAGGTGAGTGAAATATTGCTTCTTAGATTGACAACATGACTTATCAGCTCTTAAAAATGTGTCTTTAGCAATGACCACTTGCCCATTATCATTATCATTGATCACTAGATTAATTTGCTTATTTTCCAACTTGTAAAATGGGTCAAGAATGCTTTATATATTTACAAATATCTATGATAATTCATTTAAATTCAATTTCATAGTCTGGTCATCATATATATCTTATAATTTTGATTGATCTTTGAATGAAAAATTGGTCTCCTCTTGAAATAAATGAGCAATTTGTAAATCATCATCAATACTAAGATAGCCTACTTATCTACTAGGAACAAACAATATTACCTCTGATTTGAAATTTTTATATTGGTCTTCTAATGTATCTTTGGACCTATCAAACTAAGGTATGATTACTATAAGTCCATTAGTATCCATGTACTACTCCCTAGGCTCCAATGGCTTGATAAAACCTTCAAATTCCTTAATTATATCAAAACATTGCAACCATGCTTCACTAAGATATAATTGAGGATATAAAATATTGGGTATAATGGTGTTCTTGGGAATTTCAAATTTATCTCCACTTGCTTCAACCTCATTCATGTCTTTGTCTTTCTTAGTGATAGCTTCAAATTCTTTAATGAGATCAAAACATTATTGCCATGCTTAATCAAGGTTTTATTTTGGCATCATATGAGTTCGTATGAAAGTGATTTATTAATGTATATAGTAGGATATTAAACCTAAATTTTCTATATAGTCATATGGATCAAATTCATAACAACCTTTAACATAAACATGAAACAAACAATCATGAACTTCTTTTATTGGTGTAGTGGCCTCATGATGAGTAACATCTTCATCATGCAAGTGGTAAGTGCCTATACCAATTTATTAAATGGGATTATAGGGGTGATATTCATGATGTTCAGCTCCCCATTCATAAAGTAAAATATTAGGAATGCCTTCAATAAATGTGGTTAGTTCATGATCTAGGACATACTCTTCTAGATCAAGAATTGTGCAATTAACACTGGAAATATTGGGCATATATGGATCTATGTGATATTTATAAATTTGTTTGGAATTGATAGTGAATATAGTGCCATATATTTTGATAAATAACATGTGAGACCAATACGATGACAAGTAACCCCAAATATTAGCTATGAAGTCTCTAGATAAGCATAGTGAAAAATAGAGTGGGAAATCTAAAATGAAAACATCATGGGGTATTAAGAAATTAAGAATTTTATGAAAAGTAAGAATCAATTCCTTAATCACACCAACTATTTTAATGGATATAACATATAATTGAAATACATATTTAGTGTTTAGTTCATACTTCAAGCCTAGTTTATAAGCAACTTACTTAGGCATCACAAAACTACTTACACTAGAGTCAATCATCTAGTTATGAACCAAGTGATCACCTACAATCAGAGAAAGGTAGAAATTATAAGACATATCATTCATACTTGGATGTTATCTCTTAGGCTAATATTCATTAGCAAGGATTTATTTTACATCCCTTGTTGGTCTAGCTGAAAGATAGAGGTTGGACAATGCTTCTTGCAATAATTTGTTTCCATAGAATGGATAATGTATCCCACATGGATATATTGACATTTATCTTCTTTGTTTTACGAATGATATTAAAATGAACACTACCAACCTATGGTTTTACCTTAGGATCATAAATATTCTCTTTGATTTTAGTGGATTAAACTTGATCCTTGGGTTGAAAGTCACTTCTAATGGACTAGTTTTTCTATAATTGTTGATATTTTAGAGCTGAAATAGACTTTGTAATCTCTTGGATTATTAGAGAGGATGCCATATGACCTATAAGATCTAATTGTCCATTTAAAAAACCTTTTTCTTGGACCTTGTGTTGGCTACTAAAATATCACTTCCTTTACTTGGAGTTTCAGTTTGATTCATGACACATAAATCACCCTCTTTCTAATTCATAAAAGTGGATTCACATTGTACTTGAGCTTGTTCATACCATACTTAAAATTGTGGAGTTGGTTCACTTTATTATCCTTGAGAAAGTGACACACTTTGGACCATCAAGGCTTGGTTGAGCATTCTATTTGGACATGTAGTCTAATTGTGAGGCTAATTGCAAGGATAACACCATTCATACCAATTTATCTTTCACAAGTACAAATGATTTTGAACTACTGAAAACATTAGGATTTTGTGTTGGAAATATTGTCATTGATTTTAAAGTTCTAGCATTATTGGTGATAAAGGCCCCATTGCATTTAATGATGTTTGTAATAAATATATCTTGGCTAATGTGTGTTAATATTTATTTAATATTAACAAATATATTTTTGGTTGCATATGAGACAAAAGAAGGGCCCATGGAGAAGTCAAAGAGTTATGGGGTAAAGACAAAAGAAGAATGGGACACATTTTTCCATGAAGAGTCATCTTGGGGAATTCCAAGAGTCACCAAGTGAAGACAAAAGAGGAAGGGCACAATTTCTCATGAAGGGACACTTTGAGGAATACGAAAAGTCACCAAGGTAAAGACAAAAGAGAGAAGGACGTTTTTGCTCATGAAGAGTCACCACATGACTTTTCAAAGGCAAGGATATGAAGAGTTGTACAATTTTGGTGCCATTTTCCATGAGGATTGAAAGGTCATAAATGGGGAAGGCCAAAGGTCATTTAGAAAGCTATAAATAATGGCTTGAGAAGCCATTTGTAATATGAGTGATAGAGGTTGATTTGATATTGTAATATCTAGCTTAGAAGAGCATTGTGAGAGATGAATATGAGTTGTATTTTTTATATATATCTTAGAAGAGAAAAGGTGAGAGAGGAAAGAGATGTTGTAATAAACTATCATTTGTTGAGATAACAACATTGAGAGTAATTGTGTGGTATACACAAAGGGGTTGGTGCTCCTGTGGATTGGTGCTCATGAATTTTTGCTATGTTGGTGCTTAGCAAAGAGGTTGGTGCTCTTGTGGGTTTGTGCTCATTAATTTTTGTTATGTTGGTGCTCAAAAAAGGGGTTGGTCCTCATGAATTTTTGTTGTGTTGGTGCTCAACAAAGGGGTTGGTTCTCCTGTGGGTTGGTGCTCATGAATAGTTGATGTGTTGGTGCTTAGCAAAGGGGTTGGTGCTCCTACAAGTTGGTGCTTTCAAATATTTTTTGGGTTGGTACTCTTTCATATAATTGAGATTGTTCTCCATGGTTTTTCCCAAATTGGGTTTCCATGTTATATTTGGTGTCTCTCTCTATCTTGTGTGGTGTTTATTGTTTTAGTTTTATTGAATATCTTGAATGTTTGGTGAAGTGGAATTTGATTAAGGGAAAGTTTTATAAGATATATGATATACTGATTCACCCCCATCTCATTATATCCCATGCTTAATAATTGGTATCAGATCAGGTTCCTTTTGAAAAGTTTTACAGCTTGAAGGTAGATCAAGAAAGCATGATGGCTGAATCACATGAAGGATTTTCTACAAATAAGGCACCTTTGTTTGATGGGATGAATTATGATTTTTGGAGCATGAGAATGAAGATTTATTTGATGGCCCTTGGATTCAACATATGGAAAGCAATGGTGGAGGAATATGAAGAGCCACAAACATCTTAATTACTCCAGTAGAAAAGAAGGCAAGTGAATGTAATGCTAAAGCTTTAAATGCTATTTTATGTGGTTTATGTGAATCTAAATTTTTTAAAGTTATGCAATGTAAATTTTCTCATGAAACTTGGGTAAAACTTGAGAATATTTACAAAGGTGATGAAAAGGTTTAGCAAGATAAGCTTCAGACTTTTAGAAGACAATTTGAAAGTTTGAAGATGGAAGAAGAAGAAGATATAGCAAGTTATCTCTTGCGAGTTGATCAAATAGTAAATCATATTCAAGGTCTTGGAGAAATGTTGGAAGAGTTAATGGTGGTGAAAAAGGTTTTGAGATCTCTACCAATGAGATATGATGCAAAGGTTTCAGTAATCGAGGAGATGAAGAATTTAGCCAAGCTAAACATGGATGAGCTTCATGGTATTCTCATGGCATACGAGATGCAAACAGAACAAGATAAACCCTCAAAGAGATAAGTAGCTTTCAAGACATCAAAGAAAAAGAAAGCTAAGATTCAAGAATCAAGTGATAGTTCTAGTGATGATGAAGATGACAATGGAGCACTTTTCATTTGCAATCTAAAAAGGGGAATAAGTAAATATCAAGGAAAATTACCTTTTAAAGGTTTTAATTGTGGAAAGATTAGACATTTTTCATCTAGATGCCCAAATAAGGGTAATGATGATGAAGAAGAAAAGCCTACACACAAGAATAATTTCAAATACAAATCCAAGAAGGGATTTGAGAAGAAAAGCCTATATTCTAAGGATCCTAGCTCAATCAAAGATAGTGGAGTCAGTGATTCAAAAGAAGAAGAGATTCTATTCATGGCCATACATGAAGATGATCAAGAAGAAGAAGTGGAGGAAGCTAAAGTGAATATGTAAGGAGAACTCATTTGTTCCTTAGAAGAGTTAGAAGCTCTTGAGAAGAAGAATGGAAGATTAATGCACTGGATCAAGAAAAATGAAAAGGAATCAGGAAATTATTGATGATCTAACAATGCACTTGGAAGAAGCCAAGAAGAATGAAGAAGATCTAATAGCACAGTTGGAAATAGCAAGAAAAGAATGTGAAAGGTATGTTATTGAAATTGCCTCTTTAAAAGAAGATATTGAGAAAGCAATCAATGATAAAGTAGTTAGTGATTCAAAATTTGAGGATAGCACTAACATGCTGAATAAGAAATTGGAAAGTCAAAAAGAAAATTCAAATAAGACAGGGATTAGATTTGAAAAGAAAAAGAGATATGCTGAAGCTCTTACAAAAGAGGAAACAAAAAGGGGAGAAGTAAAGAATATAGAGGACATTTCAAATAGAGAAGGCCAGAGGGAACAAAGCTAAAAAATACAATCAAGTTAGAGATATACAAACAAGTCTTATTTTTATGACTATTATTTTTATTGTAATGGATATGGTCACAAGAAATTAGAATGTATAAAAAGAGCTAACAATTTTAGAAATAAGGAGAAGGAAAGTCAAGTAGAATCAAGTAGAAGCCACAAATCTTTTACTCCTCTATCAAGCTTTGATGAAGAGACCATAGTATGCTACAAGTGCAACAACTTCGAACACATATCTCGATATTGTAGAAGCATGTTCGAGTCAGTCAAGAAGGATCAAAGTTTCATAGCTCCATTCATCAAGAAGAAGGATCAGAGTTTCAAAGCTTCATTCATCAGGAAGAAGGTTCAGACATGTTCATGGTAAAAGAAATAACCTAAAGATTCTATGTTGGTGCAAATAGCTTTGCATGTAAGAAATAAAGATTAGCCATGGTTCATTAATAGCAGACGTTTGAGGCATATGATAGGAGATAAAAGTAAGTTCATAACTCTAAATAATATCAATGGTGGTACAGTGAGATTTGGAGATAAAACCACTACCAGGATAGCCAGAAAAAGTACCTTGAGTTTGGATTATGGTAGAACTAAGACTGAGAATGTTTTATATGTAAAAGGTCTTAATCATGATCTATTGAGTGTTAGTCAAATATATGATAAAGGATACACATTAAAGTTTCATATAGAAGGTTGTGAGATTAGAATAAAAGATTCAAATGAGTTGATTGTAGATTCTCAAAGGACAACAAACAATGTGTATGTATTATCAAATATCTTCTCAAAGGCACGATCAAAGGATACATTCAAAGATTTGAAAGAGGAGTTGGGAGTAATTTATATTACTTCCTACCATTGATGTTTAGCATTAGTTGAGGGGGAGCTAAGTGTTAGCTCCAGGTAGGCCCTTCGACATGGATGTCAAAGGGGGAGAATAGAAGGTATAGGTACAGGTGTAGAAATAGGTACAGGGAATAGGTATAGGTTACTATAGTAAGGGGGAGTTACTATATGTTTTCAAAAGATAAGATGTGCAGGTGACAAGATATGGTAGTTTTAAGATTGAGGTTGCCATCAATGACAAAGGGGGAGATTGTTGGAAATGTTGTCATTGATGTCAAAGGTCTAGCATTATTGGTGATAAAGGCCCCATTGCATTTAATGATGTTTGTAATAAATATATCTTGGCTAATGTGTGTTAATATTTATTTAATATTAATGAATATATTTTCAGTTGCATATGATACAAAAGAAGGGCCCATGGAGAAGTCAAAGAGTCACGGGGTAAAGACAAAAGAATAATGGGACACATTTTCCCATGAAGAGTCATCTTGGGGAATTCCAAGAGTCACCAAGTGAAGACAAAAGAGGAAGGGCACAATTTCTCATGAAGGGACACTTTGAGGAATATGAAAAGTCACCAAGGTAAAACCAAAAGAGGGAAGGACATTTTTGCTCATGAAGGGTCACCACATGACTTTTCAAAGGCAAGGATATGAAGGGTCATACAAGTTTGGCACCATTTTCCATGAGGGTTGAAGGTTCACAAAGGGGGAAGGGCAAAGGTCATTTGGAAAGCTATAAATAAAGGCTTGAGAAGTTGTTTGTAATATGTGTGCTAGAGGTTGATTTGATATTGTAATATCTAGCTTAGAAGAGCATTGTGAGATATGAATATGAGTTGTATTTGTTATATCTAGCTGAGAAGAGCAAAGGTGAGAGAGGAAAGATATGTTGTAATGATCTATAATTTGTTGAGATAACAACATTGAGAGATAGTTGTGTGGTATACACAAAGGAGTTGGTGCTCCTGTGGGTTGGTTATCATGAATTGTTGTTGTGTTGGTACTCAACAAAGGGGTTGGTGCTCCTGTGGGTTGGTGCTCATGAATTTTTGCTATGTTGGTACTCAATAAATGGGTTGGTGCTCATGTGGGTTGGTGCTCATGAATTGTTGTTGTGTTGGTGCTCTTATGGGTTGGTGCTCATCAATAGTTGATGTGTTGGTGCTCAGCAAAGGGGGGTTGGTGCTCTTGCAATTTGGTGCTTGAGAATATTTTTTAGGCTGGTGCTCATTCATATACTTGATATTGTTCTTTGTGGTTTTTCCCACATTGGGTTTCCATGTTATATATGGTGTCTCTCTCTATCTTGTGTGGTGTTTATTGTTTCAATTTTATTGCATATGTTAAATGTTTGGTTAATTTTAATTTGATTAAGGGAAATTTTTATAAGATATATGATATACTGATTCACCCCCCACCTCTCAGTATATCTCATGCTTAACATTTTGATTATTATAAGGCCTAGTATGTGAGACTTGGCCTTGATCTTATGTATTGAGTTGATAAGGATGCCTATGGGGTTGATATGGCTGGTTATAATGTTGATATGCCTTGATATGTTTAGCTTACTACTTATTTAAGGCCACTAAATCATTGCCAAAGTTTTCTAGAAATGTATTCACTTAATGTATCTCATTGGGAGGGGTAACATGTTGAGCTAATTAGATGATTACAACTAGAATGGGTGCAAGAGTGGGCTATGTTGGTGTAGGTTTAGGGAATAAAGGCATTAAAGGCCTAGGGGTAATCTTCCCTACTTGAATAAATGTATTTTTATCCCTTAAGGTAATATCATATGTAGCTAGTGGCATTTTGCCTCCTATGGACTATATCATAACATCAATATCACTATTCAAAGATATTAAGTAGTATAAGAAATAAGTATTTGGAGTGGGATTCACTAAGAGTGGGATTCTATCCCAAGTATTTTGCAACCAAAATTTGAAGTTCACCATATATTTATGAGGATATCTCTTGATGGTTTTAAGTTGTTCTATGAGATAAATGGTCATTATTGTATTCAAATTATTGGTAAAGTCTCTCTCCCAACTCATCCCAATTGTGTATTGTACTAGGTTTTAGTCCTCTATACCATTGAATATATATTCCTTTTAATGAAATAACAAGAAGTATTATGGCCACATTATCTTGAGTGATGTTGTGGATTGAACATATATTGGAAACATATTATTTATACTCTATGGGAGTGGTAGCATAATCACTAGTGAAAAATGGGATTATTTTGAGAGATGTAACTATGATATCATCATGCTGATGAAGTGATAAAAGACTACCTATATCAAATGCAACAAATTATTCATCCTTTGGGATTCTATGTGGATAAGAGGATTCAACCTCTCTCTTGACCTTAGGAATCTACAAAAGGGATGTAGATTGAGATATTAGAGAAGGATATCTAGAAACTCTACCCTTTTTCAAGATATATTGATACATTAGTTCTTATTCTAGGAGTAAATAATAATTGAAAAAACTCAAAATTAGTTCATCTTGTTGAATATCTTATCTCCTTTGGCATGAAAATGAAGAGTTGATATGAAACTAGAAATAGATGAAGTCACTAGGTGCCTTTGAAGTGTCTTCAATCTTGAATCCTACTAAGGATTAACAACAAGTCCTCATCTAAGTTATTCAAATTATTTGGAACATATCCCAACAAGCATGTAAGAAACTGTTATTACTTAGATCATGCACCCACTCATTCAATTAATTGATCCAATGGTAATAATAGATCATCCCCAAGGTGTGGGACCTTATATCTCTAGGGATAAACCAAAAAATGAGGTTGAATTCCTTCCTAAAATAAATGCACCTAATTTATTATCAATTAAAACCTAAAACTATGATAAAAGACATATATACAATTAAGACTATGTGTTTATTATGGGAAAGAGAAGAGGAATTAGACTAAAACTTAAAGAGGTTATGTACCAACAGTCTAAATATCTCATCCACTTACTCTAATAGCACAAGAAAAAAACTTTAAAAGATTGATTTTAGCTATACACTTTGAAAAACATATCATAACAAAGGTAAGATGAAGAAACCAACTTGTACAAGGAATGTAGTGTCTACAATTTCTTTACAAATGAGCCAAAAGAGACTAATATGCATCTACAATTGATATAAAACTAATTAAAAGAGAATAAAATCCACAAAATACAACTAAACTTCTAAAATACACACTGAGATAGTAAGATAAGAGAGGAAAATCCAATGTTTTATTGATAGTTCAAGGCCTAAGCCAATATTATAAGTCTGCAAAAGAGTAGAGTCTTATCATACCCAAGAGGAGGTATCATCAAAAAGGTATTTTCAACTCTATATATAATAAAATAAGATAAGAGAGGAGAAAATCACTAGAATAGCTCATAAATTCTATTATTATTTTATGATTCCAACCCATGCGAGAGAACAAAACATGGAAAATGGAAGACTTAAATCATATTCAACACCTTATTCATGATCCATGAAGATCTCTCAAGAAGGTTGGCATAGTGGTGTATGAAAATACCTTACTCTTTACTATTTTTTTCCTATTGGATTCTTGAATTTGATGAATGTGCTTGGTCAACTAGTCTTCAATGTTACTCAACTCTCTGAAAACATGGCTTTTCTCATGCTTATGGCCTTAACTCACCTAACTCCACCTCTCAAGCATGTTTAATGTTTAACCTAAAATTGGATCTCATAGGATTATCTATACTATTGAGTTGACTTGTTGTGATTCCCACTCCATGGAGGGATTTACATCTGTCAAGGGCTAGCTTTCTAATGCGTCATACCTCTTACATGCTCTTAATAACCATCAAATCCATTCATGACAGCAATAGGCAAGCTGTAAGAGAATGGTATTAATGAATGTTTCCTTGAAATTCATGTATAGGTCCATTAGATAAGTTAAGAAGTTGAATCATCATCACGCTTTCCCATAAGGACTCTTGAAGAAGCCAATAAACATGTATTTTTATGCTTTAAGGGCTCTATCTTATCTTGTCTTTCACTTTGAAAACCTAAAATAATATCTTTACAGCCACATAAGACATTTATAACCCTTTTTTAAGATCTTTTATATAGGTATTGAGGTCATAAAACCTCCACTTCTTTAATTTTTAGGTTTTCAACTTTTAGGTGCTTGAATTCTTGCTTCTCTAGATTTATACACATTCTTGTTTGGATGATATTTGTAAGGAACCTCATGAAATCTTGGTCTAGAATTTAAAATGTTTTTTTAAGGTGCTTGGATGATAATATCAGGTCTTGATAACCATGTATACACCTCTACAAACTTTATTGAAAGGCTTAAGACCATGGAGCTAATTAGGCCTACAATCCTTCTTGGATACAAATCTCAATGGAATAATGATTATTTATGACTTGAAAGTATTTATAACACATATAATTTTTTATTAACTCATCGCAATGATTAGTACCTTCAACCAAGATTGATCATGCAAATAAACACAAAACAATGGTTTTCTAGGTTTGAAATTAGGTCTACATATTACATTTTAAGCATAAATTTCTTTCTAGAGCATAGATCACTTTTCAAGAACTTGGAAACCTTTTATAAAATTTTCATTCAAATTCCTACCAAATTTCATCAATTTTGGAGGCTTAGTTTGTGTTTTATGAGAATTTTTGACCTCCAAACCCTAACAGGCAAGCAAGTAGGCCAAAAGCACTCAAAAAATCATAACTTGAGTTATAGGCAAATTTTTAGTGCCATTCCATTTTTGAAATTTATTTACCATAATTATCATCCATTATAATTAATGTAGGCACCTTATCCAACGTAAGAACATGGATAAAATCATCTTTTCTTGGTTGTTTTTGAACTTTTCTTAATTATGTGTAGCTAGTGAACCTATAGGTGTACTTTTGAGTGAAATAGAAACTTGATCAAAGGTTAAAATATTGAATTAGAATTTTGAAACCATGTATCAAAAAATTTAAACTCACTCTATCCATTGGCATGCTTTAAACTCGTTGAAATTCTTCATATAGACTTGTGAAACTTACTTTTTATCTCCTTAAGAGAGTCTTGAAGGATTAATGAAGCTTTTCATCTAATCACAACACTATGAAAACTTGAAACCTTAATTTTATATGTTTTTTAATTTCTTATACTCTCAAAATTCATGTTTGATGCCTTAATAATATTCAAAACCTCAAAAAGTACATTTACAAAATTTGGGGTTTAAGTAGGGTTTTAGACTTACATGCACCTTTTCAAGTGAAATGACATGATTATCACCTTATCCCCAGATATAAACATCATTGTTAGGATCATTACAACACCTTTTATTCTCTTCAACACTTTATCCAAGCCATGCATCTTCATAATGAAGATAAGACAACATAAATAAACTTGTAACTTGCCTCTTCAAGCTTGAAGCTTCCTCTATCTTCTATTTGTGAGTTGCATGAAGATTGTAGATAAAAATGGGGCCTAAATTTTTTTAAAAACTTCCCAAAAACCCTAAAAACCCACGTAATAAGAGTACAAGGAAACCATGTAGCTTCACTTGAGAGAAACCCTACATAAAGAACGGTTCTTGGCCAAAAATGGGCTACAATCTTGTGTTTTTTGCTTCTTGTTTTATTTTAATACCTCTTTTTTAAGATTAAAACTTGAATGGATTATTTTGAATACCCTCGATATAAATTTAAACTCTAATCAACAAGAATAAAACCCTTATATCCTGTCTTTGGTGTTTAGCATGAAGGATATTTAGAGAATTTTAGAAATGGAATACATTAATAACACCATGGGAAACATTTTGGAATCAAGTTATAAGTTTGTAGGATGGATGTTTAGATCTTAAAATATTTAAAAACATGACAATATCATCAAAACATGTATGTAGGTTCTTCTTATTCCTTAACCTACAAGTTCTTGAGAGTTAAACTCCTTGTTTTAAAGCTCTAAACCTTGAATGAGACTAAAATCATGTTGAAAACCTTCTTTTGTGTGATTTAAACTTAGAAATATTTCCATTATACTTGAAAAATTTTAATCCATGATTAAATTTCCCATGTTTGGAGGTGAATAAGACCACCAAAAGGCAAGGAGAGATGAAAAAACAAGTCAAACAAGTTTCTTTTGCATTCCTTGACCATTTATACAGACTTGAGACCTTATGAAGATTTTTAAAAATTTAAAATGACTTTATTCAGCCTTAAGAATTCTTCACCCTATTTAAAATTAATTTAATATATAACTTAATACCCTTTTAAACCATTTATTAACTAATAATTATTCTTTAAGATCCTTTTTCTTTGTTTCACATTAAGAAGCACTGGAATATACCTATGAAAGGCTAATAGGACATTGATAAATGAGTTTTGGACTCTTTTGATGAATTTCATGACCTTATAAATGATCTTAAGGCCATTTTTTCTTGATATCAAATTAAATAGTAATGAAAGAGGCCTTTACAATACTAATCATGACATCAAGACTGACCTATTAGGCCTTCTAAGGAGATTTTGCATTGAGAGGTATTTTGGGTGTTTATAGACATGGAAATGAGGTTTAACAAGATTAATATTACCTCATATAGGACTCTCGATACACATTCACATTCAAAACCATGAAGTTAGACCCTCCACAAGGATAATACTAACTTATGACCTCAAAATGCTTAATGGACCATCAATGAAGAAATAAGTTACTTAGGAAAATTGATAATTCCTTGTCATACCTATCTGTAGGCCAAAATAGTCACTTGAAGGTACTTACAAACTCACACTTAGTTTTTATTTCCAAATAATGACCCTCTCCTATCATGTTGAGTGTCAAGAGACCAATGGTGACTATAATAATGAATAATTTATTATGTAGAACACTCTATATTTGATCATAAAGTAGATGCTCTTAAAGCACAATGCCCTTCTCTATGTAGAATTCAAATGATTGGAGTACTCATTGTTAAGTAAATAATGGACTAAAAACTTTTAATAATCATCATTAGTGATTTCCTCAATTGCATAATACTAGTAAGTGTTATATGGATCTTATTCCACCATAATTATGCTAAGTCCTTGTCCTCTCACAATAGTCATTAAATAAAGTTCAAGGTCGAACTCTTGAAGGATAATCACCCACTTGCATCTTCAGTAAAATAATTAATTCTACATTCACATGGCTTTGAATTATGGATCAGGCATAATAACAAATAATTTACTACATAATACATAATGACATAATTTCTTGACAACATTGATTAGCACAAAGACCTACTTATCCATCATAGTGTATCTCAATTATACATTATTCAAAGGGGAGATCATAAATGAAACATATAATACATCTCCAAATCATTTTATTTCTATCAAAACAACAATATTCAAATGCTTTGAAGTGAATGAGTAAATATAAAAATTCTACATGTAATCATGGATGACTAATACTAGTATCTTCATGATTACCTCTTTGATCTAGGTGAAAACTACCTATGCTTCACTTGTCCATTCAATTTTGGAATCTTTATTGAGAATTTTATTTATAGTTCTAATTATCTTTACAAATCTTAAGATGAACTTCCTCACAAAGTTAATCTTTCCAAAAAATGACTTAAGCTCCTTTTCTTTGTTAGGCAATGGGATTTACAAAATATCTTGCATTATCTCAAGGTTTATTTATATACCCAACTTAGAAATGATATATGTTAATATATTACCTTAGATGACCCTAAATATACACTTATTTTGGTTCAAAATGGTTTTTTGGTATCTACATTATTGTAACACTTTCCTCAAATTTTTCACACAATCTACCCTTTTCTTAGAGAAGACTATCAGATCATCCATGTATACCATAATACACTTGCCCATAAGGTATTTAAAATATATGTCCATGGCCATTTTAAATGTATCCCCAAAATTTATGAGGCCAAAATAAATTCTCTTATACATAAAGTTTCCCAACATGATTATGAATATTGTTTTAATCTGGTCTTCAAAGCTGACTACTAATTGATTATAACTGAGTATCCATTTGATAAGGACATCATTTGAGCTTCATTCATAATTTTTAAAAATTAATATAATGAGGGTAAGGGGTAATTGTATTTTTTATATGCCTTATTCAAATTGGTAAAATCAACAGAAAGTCTAATCACCCCATTCTTCTTACTCACCAGTACCAAGTTTTCAACCCATGTGGATTTCCTAATTGAAAATATGATTCTTGATGCAGGAATTTTTTTACTTATTTAAAAATTAATGGATAAAGTATTTGAATGAATATATTTGTCTCTACCTAAAGGGTCTAACTCCCATCTTTATGTGGATTATGTGTGTCAATATGGATGTGTTTAAGACTTTCAAATCTTCATATCTCCATACAATCACATCTCTATAATCTTGGAGGGTTGTGTCATTTCTTATTTCTTATTTAGGATATTGGTTGTGCCTAGGATAAATTTTTTTGGATCATTTATATCACCCAAGCTGTAATGTTCATGTATCTTGCCTTTAGTAGGGGTCAAATTATTTTTTTCATTTTTATAATCCATATCAAATAGTCTCTCAAGTGAGACCATACCTTTGGGTATGTTGTTTTTATTTAGATTCATGGTCCCATAATCATTTATCTCAAAGTATTCTTGACAATATTCATCAATAATCTAACTTAAAAATACCTCCATATTAGTGATGAATTTTAATATGTGATGGCCATCATTCAAGACTTGAAAATTTGTGATATTTTTAGGGATTGAGGTGTTAGAGACCATCTCTACTAAAAACATTATCATACTCAAATCAAAAAGCGATCAAGAAGACTTATAATAGTATCTATTTCTTTTTTATGTAGTTCTTTCGTCTAGTAAGAGTCTGAATGTCAAATACATCAAAATATTCTATTTAGTTATAGACCTAGTTGTGGTATCTTGATAAATGTTTATAATTGCATGAATACTAGCTCATCACTTGTTTAACCATTATTTCTAAATCACCCAGTATTATAATGTTCTTCACCCTCTTTCCAAAGGTTAATTGATGTTTGTGGACTAATGCCTAATACTCAACCACATTATTTGTCTAAGTAAATTATAAGCGATATGAAACTAGATATGATTTCCCCTTTAGATTAACCAACTCTACTCTAGCACCACATCCATTTTTGCACTTGGAAACCTCAAATTTCAATGTCTAAAAGTTAAATTTTTTTGTGACTATTGGTGGTATTTGAAATGGAAATGAAACTATAATATTAACCTCTTGGTGTATTTTCTCACCTTTGATTGAGCACCCACTCTACTTCTTAGTTTGTGAGGGTCCTTTAGATAACAAAGATATTGTGTATACATTTTCTATGAGAAAAGAAAGAATAGATTCATACATAGTGGTTGTTTCGTCTTATGAAGATCATAAAAACTCTTCATTCCTACTCAAGTCATCAAATCTCAAATTATCACATGCTAGAGCTACATCCTAGAATGAGATAATATCTAAGGAAAAACATAAGTCATTTTAATATAAATAATATAATTCCTCTAATTTTTCATTTTTTTAATGCTAAAAATACTAATGGAGAGGTTGTTGTGGATCCTTTCTTCTTTGTCTAATGAGTAAACTCCCATTTTTGATTGTTTACAAAGGATCTCATTTATTTTGCTATGCTCGGTGATCATGTGAGTCATTTTTTGTTGACACTCAATTTTTATTTGGTTAGGCATACCTTACCATGGTATCCATATGTGATAAAAATTAGTTTCCATAAAACTATCGAGTGTCCTTGACTAATCCCTACTAAACAACATACCATCAACATCAGGATATCCACCACTTGGATATCAATGAATTGTTAAATCCTTGGGTCTAAGGCTAATTACATGTGTATATGATTTATCTCCCCTATTACCTTCACATATATGTTATATAGTTATATTACCATTTGATTGGAATTATCAAGGGTAATACCCAACTTTTGGAAAATAACATATGCCATGATGTTCTTGAAATCACCTGCATCAACTAAGCAATTATGTAATTTCTTGACAAATATTCTAACTATTAGGAAAAAGGGTGGATTCTTAGTTTATTCCTTATATAAAGAAACATGTGTATCAAATGTTTTCATAGATTATTTACCCATATTATTAGATAATTATTTCAAAAGCAACTCACTCTGATTAATGCTAACTTTGGATTTCTTCAAATTTTCAATAATGTCATAGCTAGGTTTGGCGTGTTCTTATTCCTTGTTAGGCGGGGTAAGTGATACATAGTTATTTGTATGATAAGGAATGGAAGTTCAATTATGTGGGGAAGGCTTCTTGTTTGAGTTTACACTAGATAGGACCTAATTATTGTTCAAAAGAGTAGAGGTGCTCAAAATATTAGTTGATTTACTTCTAAGATGATAATTATTACCTTTTTTGAATTGTTTGAAAGTGTAGATATCATATAAATTATTTTTGGGCTCATTTTCATCCTCAAATGGAAACTCATAGGTTTCCAACACTCGAGTGGTGCCTAGGTTTCCTCCATCTTGGCTTGGATTATCACCTAGAGTAGGCACTATTTCCATGTCATCTACCTCATTTTAGAAGATGTTAAAGGAAAATATAAAATCAACACAATTTATATCTACATGTTTATCCTTATTATGCACTCCACACCAAGTATTTAAAGCCAAGTATGTGAAATTCATCAAATTAGAAGCATTATTTCTATTATGATTTCCATTATCAATAGGACTAGGCACATTCTCATTATTAGGTTAGGTGTTCCATTGTCTATTAGGCCTCTAAAAATGGAAATTACTACCTGGGGGTTATTTTTTCTTTGATTTGAATTCTAAGGTCTTTGCCTACATAGATTGATTATGTCATTAGAGAAGCATTGGATGATTTGCCTTAGATTTATTATCTTGGGGTCTACACCATCATTCAGTTGATTTATAGGATGTTGTGGGTTTACCACATGCACATTAGCATTTATAGATGTTGGGGTAGTAGGTGGTGTTATATTAAGAGTGTTATTAGTAGTATCTTGATTGTTTAAAATTGAGGATACCAAAAAATGGGTTTCTAATAGATGCATCACAACCACTAGTACATGGATTGGTAGTTGTATTATTGTAAATAACTTGGACAAGTTGATTGTTAATTGTTAATGAGAAATCATTATTTGGAGGTACAATTATCTAATCATCAAGCATGTGATTCATCAATGTTAGAATATACGTTGGGGTTAAACTTAGATATAAGGATCCATAGATGGGGTTCATTAATGGGGTGCCTTAGTTGAGAGCTTGATTAATATTAGGGACCTATTTATAAGATCCTGGTTATCTTAAATAGGGTAAATCACCCACATTATTTCTTTTAGGTACCATCTAATGTTCTATTTTCATAGCTTTGTTATAGGTCAATGAGAGGAATACAAGTGAAACTAGGGTTCTCTTAAGGAATATTGACATCAAAGGATTTAGAGCCTTCAAATAGGTTGGGATCGTCAGGCCATCTACTAATATGGAGGGGTCTTTTAACCTATGATATAATTTGTGAAACCAGGCATTGAACATGCTCATGGGTTCATTTGGTTCTCTCTTAGCAACTACAAAATGATGCTATAGAATAAAAAGGTCAATGAATAAGGAAACATACTATAGGCAATATCTTCATGTTTCACCTATGTACTAATAAGGGAATATTTTAATGTGTCTATATATCCTCTTTAGTTGTTTGAGGTCCTTTAACTATGAATTTAGATAAAACTTGTCCTAGTTATTTGGCAGGCCGTGCATAATCCCTAGAACATTTATAAGGTGCCAACCTTGGCCTAGCCATGCCATGGGATTATCCATTGGTATATGTTAAGGAAGCACAAATGGGATAACTAAAGGATATATTATAGTTGTAGGTTAATTGCCTACTAATTAGACCAAATTTGATCTCCTTTTATATTTATTAGCTCTCAAATTTATATGATTTTTGATCTCTAAAATATCTAAATTTATCAAAATAGAATTAGATCTTGTATTGATCCCTTTTATTTCCATATTAAACCATGATATAGCTTAGTGTGAAAGCAAAGGGGTTTTAGAGTGTCCTAGTTTGAGCCTTAGATGTGATTTAGTTTGTGTTAATAGGGGGACCTACTTCTAGTGATAGAACATGTTGGGGGTGTTTTTGACATAATAAAAATTAGGCAGGATTTTGTTAAGACTCTACCTCTCCTAAAAGGAATAAAATCTCATGAATAAAATACTTTCTCAAAGTTTAAATTTACTAGGTCTTGGTATGTTGACATTCACTCAATAGGTTGATGTGTAAACATTCCATGAAAGGGGCCTTTTTACAAACTGAGTCTCTTCTAATAGTTCTTTCTTAGAAACTTATAATGGGGCTAGAAGTTCCTTAGAAAATACTCATAGGGCCTAGCCTCAAATAGAAATCACAATTTCTTTAAATAAACATGATAAGTAAATAATTTATTTACAAGTAGATTTATCATATGTATATATTTGACATTACTTAAACACTGACAAACATAATTAATCAACCAAGATTAACTTGTAGATTCAAATTGCTTTTAACATATATTAACTTACCATCAACAAAAATGCAAAAGAGAAGGGATAAAGAGATAAAAAGTCTATTGATACTAAATATTTTCTTACAATGTTTCATTGAACACACCCACTAAAACTAATCCTTGGTTGAGCCAGACTTAGTATAACTTTAACCCAAATATGATTTGAAAGTCTAGGAAGCTGATTAGATATGAGGAAAAGACCATGACCATGATATACATGCATAGGATATTAATTTAAACTCTTAATCACCTTTTAAATATCAAGATATGGATTTTAATTAATAATATTGGGTAACTAAAGTCATTAAAGTGTAAGAAAATAATTATGTAATAGCCACACTAAAATTTCATAAAGAAAGAGATTATATTAGAAAGTAGTAAAAATCATAAGGAAGAAAATGTCTAGGTTCATAGTGTAGTTTTTAGTCCATAATGAGCCACCCATGAGAAATTATAGTAAAAAAATAATATATACATGAGGGTGCTTGATCCTTATTTTTAAATTCCCCCAGAATTTCCAAAATTATAGGCCCTACATTGATTTCCAACTCGGCCATGACTGTGCATGCCAAGGTCATGCCTTGACTAGGTGGGTCAATCACTACTAGGGATAAAACAACCACTCCTTCCACTAGCTCAATTAATCATGTCATAAACTAAGTATAATCACCAAAACATGTGTGTTGATTTGAGATCTAAAACCACTCCTCCTCCCTCTATCAATTATGAACATTATTTTATCATTTTCTAAATGCCATGTATAACACTTCTTGATCACCTACCAATTACCTTTGGATTTTCCCACTTAACAAAATCTACCAATTGTTATTTTCTCATTGGTTCAAAGTTACCTTATGTATCTATTTTTTGGTGAGGAACCAATTGTTGAATGTCTACATACATTGACATTAAATATAATTAAACCTCAAGTTTTATGGTCACAATGGCCTAGATGGGTATAAAATTTAGTTCGCGATCCCCTTTGATGACGAGGGTTGCCCATTTGGCCATTGGGTCCACTTGTTTGATTTTTTAATTATATTTTTACCCTCCTTGCTAACTGTTCTAAAATTATATAGACCATCCTAGGATGATGGGTCATTAGGATCAAGCCACTTGTAAAAATCCTACTCACTTGCTCACTTAGAGGATTTTAGTATTTATAGTCACTTAGGGTATCCAATCACTGAGATCATGCCACTTGGTATAATTTGAGTAATCTGGAGAGTTGAATACTCCAAGGTGAATTTGATATACTTAAGTCTTTTGAAATAGTGAAAATATGCCATGTGGCTATGAGAACTTTTTTAAAGAATCAATTTAGTCTTGAAGAAGCATAAATTTGACACATAGCTTTGGGATAAATTTAGATAATCAACTAAGTGCTAATAATCCCTTTTGAATGGTTCCAAGACACTAAGGGTTATAAAATAATGCCACATGGTATCAAAAATACTCTAGGCACCTATGGGAGAAGACAAAAGGGCCCAGTCAACAATTTTGAATTTAAATAGCTAATCTTTTGAAAAATAAACAATCTTGAAAATTTAAATGAAAATGGTTAATTATTTCAAATTTAAGCTATTATGTTCTTAAAATAGAAGAAAAAGGGCACAAAAACTTTTAAAAAGGAGAACCATTTTTAATGAATCTAAAGCTAAATTTGAAGTACATTTCACTCATTTTTACAAGATTAACAAAGTCTAAAAAGTGAAACCATATGAACACTCAACCATTAATTCCAAAATGAAGTAGAAATGATTTAAATTACACATGAAAATAATCTAAAAAACTCTAAAATATTTAAAAAACCTGCCTAAATCTAAGGTGAAATAACTTAAAGTAGGGAGATTTGATGTATTTATAAAATAAGATTCAGTTAGAGACTTAATAGATCTAAGCAAATTTAGATATTTAAATCCATGCAATCCTAGATGTAAATTTTAAACCAAGCATTCTCATTGCAACTTCAATTATTTTGAAATTTGAGACAACTACCAAATTCAAACCCTGAAGTGGCACACCCTTATTCAACCTAGAGGCCTAGGTTTTATGGTTTGGTGATAGGTAGACACCCATCTAATTCAAGCTTAAGGTCATTCTAACATCATCAGGGTACCACACAATACTCCATTTTCAAGCTAGGTCTATGGACAAGGTATATAGGATGATGCCACATAATTTCATCTCTTCAAGTTAGGCCTTCAGCTAGTTATTGTGTGAATTTCATCCCTATGGTCTCGAGCTCCTTGGACATTACCATGTGGAAACCTCTTATATCCTTAGGGCCACAAAATTATTAAACATTGATCAATTATATATTAGGATGGGTTATTGGGATAATGTCATATGGTGTTATCTTGACCCTACAAGGGAAATTTAACTTAAAAACCTTTTGAATTGGCCTCAAACTAAAAAATCATTTGATACCAACATGTGGAAGGGGCTATAGGGTAAACCAAAAGACTTATGAGAATATAAAAGAAATGGATGAGGTATCGATCTCATATTTTTATACATGGTTGAATTAACTTGATGGACTTGGACTTAGCATATTTTGAGCTTGCTTGACTTGATTTAGTAGACCGAGAGCTTGGTAGAGCTTGAATTGAATAAGACAATCTTGTAGGACTTGAGTTCGGTAGATAAGGGATTGGAAAAGCTAAGGTTAGCATAACTAGGACCTGAGTCTACCCCAAAAGGATAAAGGTAGATGGGATATTCAAATACAAATGACCTTCTCTTAAGGGAAAGTGCCAAGACACTCATAAGCCTTCTCAAAGGCAAACTATGCAGAAACCACATCAAAGGACCCAATTTAGACTCAGGATCATCATAATGCTAAGAGGTAAAACCATATAGATTCCCAAAAAGATGATTCATTAGAAAAAATATTAACAATGTAGTACCCTAAGGTTAATCACCTTAACAAGAGAAATCTAAATAACTAAACCCAAATTACTCAAAGAAAAAAAGAGGGTCCCTATATTTAGACTGAAAATAGGGAATGTTGTGTAAGAAACAACAAGATTGATCACCAATAATACAACATTACAACCAATAAAAATCCATAAATACTCATAAAATTGCAATCAATAAGTTAACATTATGGTGTTACCCTAGTTAGTCAACTCTTATAGCTCCTGCTAGATCTCACACAAATCTCCATCACAATACTCCTTGCAATTGTTCTTGAACCATTTCCCAATTTAGATCTACAATCAAATGTCTAATTTATTTCTCCTTGAAACTTTATTTAGATCACATCATTTTTAAAATTAATAGTATTTTTTTATATAGATCTAAAATCCACCCATTTACATTAATTACTTTTCAACACATTAAGGACACAAATATTAAATGTTTTTCTTGATAAATCAAGAAGCACTAAAATCACTAAATGCATATAAGTTCCTAAAATCATTAAATATTTATATACTCCCAAGGCATAATACCATGTCACTGAGGCTCATAATTAATTTTACAATTACTTGAATAGGTCACACCTTGATGAAACCATCCATGTATAGGTTTCAAATAAAAATCCTTGGAAAAAATTATTGAGTTGTGGAGCTAAAAGCTTCACTAATGAGCTAATGTGGAGGTTGTTGGGCTTACATAGTAACTGACATCGGTCAGAACCAATCGACATTGGTTAGGGGTTGATCGGCATCGGTTAGAACCAACTGACATTAGTTAGTGGTCAGCTGGCATCGATCATCTTCAGACTGACACCGACTTCTATGCGTTTCCAAAATTGCTATTTTTAGCAGAATAGATTTGAGCCTTTGATTTAAGAGGTGGATCTAAGGGTGGAAAATGCATGGATCATGAACACTAGTGTTGTAGTATACTATATATTAGGGTTAGATCCTCATAGCATGTACAATTCAGTAATTGAGTTGATTGTAATTGATTGAGAGAGAGAGAGAGAAATCTTGAGGGAGAATTATTGTACATCTACAAGCTGTGAGGAGAGAGATTTATTCATTGTATTTCCTTTTGGAAGAGTTTAATATAGATTGGTTATTTCTTGTATCTCTTATTATTTACTATTTTTGATTTCTAGTTACTTATTACTTCTGGTTTCAATTCTGTGTTTAGTTACTTATACAAAAGTAATCAATTGTACTCTAAGAACTTAACAACTGGTATCAGAGCGTGTTAGTGTTTGTTGATTATAAAATTCACTCATAGGGGTTTCTGATTGAGTGGGAGCAAAACAATGGCAGAAGAAAGTAAACTAAGAATGGAGAAATTCAATGGCAAGAATTATCAATTATGGAGGATGTAGATTGAAGATTATCTATATCAGAAAGATCTGTATTTACCAGTGGGTGGGGTTTCAAGGAAGCCCACAGATATGGAAGATGAAGAATGGAATGTTCTTGATAGAAATGCTCTTGGATCTATAAGGTTGAGCCTGGAAGCTTCTATGTTTTCCAACTTATCACAGTCAAAAACAATGGTAGAGTTAATGGATACTTTGGCAAATTTATATGAAAAACCCTCAGCTTTGAATAAGGTATATCTTATGAAGCAATTATTTAATTTGCAAATGCAGGAAGGTGGATCTGTATCTAGTCATCTTAATGATTTCCATACATTAGTAAGTCAGTTAAATTTAGTCAAAATAGTTTTTGATGATGAAATTAAGGCTCTCTTAATCTTATGCTCTTTACCTGAAAGTTGGCATAGTTTGGTAATGGCAGTTAGTAATACTGCATTTGCTTCAAATATCTTGAAATTTGATGATGTTGTTAGTGTAATCTTGAATGAATAAATTCACAAGAAAAGCACAAAGGAAACATCAGGTAATGCTTTAAGTGTTGAAAGCAGGGGAAGGCAAAAAGAGAAAGGCAAGCAAGGGAAATCAAGGTCAAAGATGGGAAGTAGATCCAAATCTAGAAATGGAAGAATAACCTACTAGAATTATGGAAAGAAAGGGCATGCAAAGAAAGATTGTTGGTTGAAGGATAACAAAGAAAATCAGCATGAAGGTAATATAGAAGCAAAAGTTGTAGGTATTGTTGCACAAGATGCTCTTATATTTTGTTTGGATAATAAAGTAGAATCATGGGTTTTAGATTATGGTGCCTCTTTCCATGCAACCCCAAATAGAGAATTTTTCAATGATTATGTCTATGGAGATTTTGGAAAAGTTTATTTAGGGGATGATTAGCCTTGTAAAATTGTTGGAAAAGGAAAAGTGTAACTGAAAGTGCAAAATGGAAACACATGGGTGTTGAAGGATGTCATGCATGTACCCATCCTGAAGAGGAATCTGATTTCTATAGGAAAGTTGGGTGATGAGGATTGCACAGTAACTCTCACAGCTAAATCTTGGAAAGCTTCCAAGGGTGCACTTGTATTAGCAAAAGGTAAGAGAGTAGGTACACTTTATCTATCTACTTATATTACTGATTATTCTCCTTTTGTTTTATCTACTTTAGATGTAGATGTAAAGTTATGGCACTATAGGCTTGGTCACATGAGTAAGAAGGGAACCAATGTTCTTAAGTCAAAAGGTAAGCTTTTAGATTTGAAAAGCATAGATCTAGATTTATCTGAGCATTGTATTTTTGAGAAACAAAAGAAAGTGAGGTTTCTCAAAACTGGGTCAACAAAGAAGAAGCACAAGTTGGAGCTTGTTCACACAGATGTGTGGGGACCAGCTTAGGTAGCTTCTATTGGAGGATCACAGTATTATGTTTCTTTCATTGATGATGCTATAAGAAAGGTATGGTTTTATTGCATAAAGAGGAAATCTGATGTTTTTAACACATTTAAGAAATAGAAAGCTTTGGTTGAGAATGAAACAGGTTTGGGATTGAAGTGCCTTAGATCTGACAATGGTGGTGAGTACTACAACAATAAATTCAATAGTTACTATTCTATTAGTGGAATACATAGGGAAAGGATGGTTCTAAGGACACCTCAACAAAATGAAGTTGCTAAAAGGATGAATAGAACAATAATGGAGCGTGCACGGAGTATGAGGTTACATGTTGGTTTGCCCTTACAATTTTGGGCAAAAGCTGTAGATATTGCAGTTTACTTGATTAACAAAGGACCTTCTACTACACTAGATGGTGGAATTCCAGAAGAGGCTTGGATAGGTAAAAAGGTAGATCTTTCATTTCTTAGAGTTTTTGGTTCTAAAGCTTTTGTGCACATTGATAAAGAAAATAGAAAGAAGATGGATGCTAAATCTATGCGGTGCACTTTCATTGGTTATGGTTTTGGAGATTTCATATTCTAGTTGTGGAATTTAGAAACTAACAAAATTATTAGAAGCTGTGATGTAGTTTTCAATGAGAAGGTGATGTATAGTGATCAGCTCAAGAGGCTAAATAATTCTGAGCAGGGCAATCCTGATTTGGAAGAGGTTATGATCCAAAATGAGCTCACAGTTAAAAATCATCACTCACAAAAAAATACAAAGATTGATGTCGATCAGTTGGAAACCAATGTCAGTCAGGTGGAAATTGATGTCAGTCAAGAGGAATTGACATCGGTTGGGTGCAGACTAGCATCGATCAAAGATGATTGGGATCGGTCACTGTCAGAAGAAAATTTGGTGGACAACAAGCTATAAATGAGTCCCAAATGCCCATAAGGAGGTCTGAAACTCTAAGTAAACCTCCAATTCATTATTCCCCTTCTTTATACTACTTATTTCTCACTGATGGTGGAGAACCAAAAAGTTTTGATGAGGTAATGTAGGTAGAATCTAGGAAACAGTGGGAGCATGACATGAATGAGGAAATTGATTCCTTGAAAGAGAACCATACATGGGATTTGGTTGAGTTGCCAACTAGAAAGAAAGCACTAAAAAACAAATGGGTATATAGGTTAAAGGAAGGAGAGAATGGACAAATGAGACATAAGGCCAAGTTGGTAGTAAAGGGATTTGCACAGAAACCAGGTATTGATTTTGGTGAAATTTTTTCTCTTATAGTAAAGATGACTTCTATTCGGACTGTATTGTCTTTAGTTGCTATTGAGGATTTGCATCTTAAGCAACTTGATGTTAAGACAACATTTCTTTAGGGAGATTTGGATGAAGAGATATATATGGATCATCCAAGAGGTTTTGAGGTCAACGGTAAGGAGAAACTTGTGTGCAGGTTGAAGAAAAGCATATATGGTCTTAAGCAAGCTCGAAGACAATGGTATTTGAGTTTTGACAGGTTTATGATAGAGCATGGATTTCATAAATGTCAATCTGACCATTGTGTTTATTTTAATAGATTGGATAATGGTAGTTATATTATCTTGTTACTGTATGTAGATGATATGTTTGTTGCAGGTTCACACATGTAGGAAATTACTGAGCTTAAGGTAAAATTAGCTCACACATTTGCCATGAAGGATTTGGGACCAGCAAAGAAAATCCTTGGCATGAGTATTAAGAGAGACAGGAAAAATCATAGTTTGATTTTGTCTTAAGAGTATTATGTGAATAAGGTGTTGGAGAGGTTTAATATGTAGGATGCAAAATGAGTAAGCACACCTATGGCTAGACACTTCAGGTTGAGCAAAGAATAGTGTCCTAAATCACATGATGAGGTTGAGTACATGAGTATATTTTCATATGCTTCAGTAGTTGGGAGCTTGATGTATGCAATGGAATGTACTAAACCAGATATTGCCCAAGCAATGTGAGTTATCAACAAGTTTATGGCCAATCTAGGAAAGGAACACTGGAAAGTAGTTCAATGGATTCTCATATATCTAAGAGGGACCAGCAGTAGGCATTTATGCTATGGAAGGTTAAACAATTCTCTACATGGGTATGTAGATTTAGATATGGTAGGTGACTTGGATGGTAAGAGAATCACCATAGGATATGTGTTCACTATTGGTGGAACAATGGTTATCTCGATTTCAAAGTTGCAGAAGGTTGTTGCCTTGTCTACTACAAAGGCAGAATACATTGTAGTCACAGAGGCTAGCAAGGAAATGATTTGGATGACTCGGTTCATGGAAGAGTTGGGAAAGGAGCAAGAGAGTTGTAGATTGTATAGTGATAGTCAAAGTGCAATTCATTTGGCAATGAATTCAGCCTTTCATTCAAGAACCAAACATATACAGCTTAGGTACCACTTCATTAGACAGGTATTGGAGATGGACAGTTGAAGCTGGAAAAGATCCATATAGATAAGAACCCTACTGATATGTTAACAAAGTTGGTAACAAAGGAGAAGTTGAATCTTCATTCAACTTTTGTTGGTCTTTAAGATTGAACTTGAAGAGGGAGAAACAAGCCAAAGATGTTTAGAGGATGTTGTTGTACAAGTACAGGTGTAGTTGTTTATCTCCAAGTGGGAGATTATTGAGTTGTGGAGCTAAAATCTCCACTAAAGAGCTAATGTGGAGGTTTTTGGGATTACACACTAATTGGCATCGATCAGAACCAACTAACATCAATTAGGGGTTGACCAACATTGGTCAGAACCAACTAACATCGGTTAGGAGTTGGTCAACATCGATCATCTTCAAACCGACACCAAATTCTGTACGTTTCTAGAATTGCTATTTTTAGCAGAACAAATTTGAGCCTTTGATTTAAGAGGTGGATCTAAGGGTGGTGAATGCATGTCTCATGAACCTTAGTGTTGTAGTATACTATATAGTAGGGTTAGATCCTCATAGCATGTATAATTCAGTAATTGAGTTGATTGTAATTGATTGAGAGAGAGAGAGAGAGAGAGAGAGAGAGAACTCTTGAGGGAGAATTACTGTACATCTATGAGGTGTGAGGAGAGAGATATTTCTTCATTGTATTTTCTTCTGGAAGAGTTTAATATAGATTGGTTGTTTCTTGTATCTCTTATTATTTGTTATTTCTAATTTCTAGTTACTTATTACTTCTGGTTTTAATTCCGTGTTTAGTTGCTTATACAAAAGTAATCAATTTTACTCTAATATCCTAACAAAAATAATCTATAATCTTGCACCATAAACTAATTTGATAAATGAGCTCAAAATGATGTTAACATGATTCCTATAAATATTGTAAGTTACCTTGACACCTGGTAGCATATTTTAATTTTATAAACAAACCATGATTATGTGCTAAGATATTATATGATATATGGATTAATGATGATGATAATAATGTCACTACAAAATTTTATGTTACTGTAAGGTATGCTACTAAATTTCTATGACGTAAAACTTTATATTCAGTTTTCACATGTTGCACTAGTTTAAAGAGACAAGGATAATTAAATATCCACATATGTTCTTCCAAATTATCTATAACAATAATAAATCAATTATATGTAACCTCACTTATTAATATCTATCCTATTTAAATTTTGAAATGATGTAAGATTATTCATGGACCCAGATGATCGTGCATCAATGAGCTTCAATACATACATCTTATGACATTTTTAATATATTATACTTAAGTTTGTTTTGTTTTTATTTAGTAAAATTTTATTAACCTAGTGATATGTTTGGGAGTGTTACCATATATTTATAGTTCCATTATATATGACATATATGGAATTTTATCTCTTACTTATTTGATGTAAACATTAGATTTATGACTCACTATTCATGATGATTTCTCTTATTCATGGTCTAGGGTTTCTTCACCTATTATATGACACTATTTACACTTGTTTATATATTTACATTGATGAATACAATGATTTATATATATATCATAAATACTTACATACATTGGAATTAGTCACCATGCATTTATTGATTAATCGATGCATCATTTTTTTTGTTATATAGGATAAATGCTTTTGAAGTTGGAGCTATGAACCAAACAAGTGAGGATTTTGATAATTAGACCCAAAACCAAGAAAAATGTTTTGAACAATGGCCCCAAAACTAATAGGGTTTAAATATCCCACAATCATGATAATTTACAACAAGAGGGTTTGAAGGGTACCATAACCAAGTCAGGCACAATAAGAGGGTTGAAAGGATTCCACAATCATAATAATTCAAATAATAAGAGTGTCTGATGGATCCCAAAACTATGAAAATAGGGTTTTAGGAATCCCATGACCTTAGTAAGGTGATTAAACCAACTCTTTGACAAACACTAAATACCGATAATAGGTATCCCCTTTAATAGAGTTTCCTAGAAACTTTCACTACTAAACATAAACTAAGTAGAAGCAACATGTCTTCTACTAACCATCTACCTCCTTGAGATATTCACATAGAATTTTTATAACTGAAACATAAAAATTGATCTTGCATATGCACTAAGCCAAATAGTATCTAAATCACAATAAGTTGATAGATAGAACATCTTTAGTAATCTAGAAACATCATGATACAATCCATTCAAATATAAGCCATAGCTATCATACTTTGGTATAAATTCCCAAAAAAAAAATTTATAGACAAAAATAATTCCTAGAGTAGATATTATTCTTATAATCTCCTACCTCCTGATTTCACAACCTCTATATATATGAATATCACAACCCTAACAAATAGGGTAAGCCATTTCAAATGTAAAGGCAATGGTTATGACTAAATAGATCAAGAATGTTGAATGGCTTCTGCCATGGATCACAAAGATATCAATAATGAGAATTAATATAGTAATCATGAAAACCATGATGAAATAGGTGTATATTCCTCTATCCTCCACACACTCATCTAAAATATTCACAATAACACTTCCACTAATGCCTCTAGAATCCATACTAGATGTGAAAATAACATAGATCATCATAGTGGATCTTCTACCAATATTTTGAGGGACTTCTTCATGATGAACTAAGAGAAAACAATCCCTAATGGTTAGCATCAAGTTCATAGTACCTGAAACTATAGCGTGGATCAACATTATAAAACACATCAGGCCAATCGACCATAAAATATGGTGGAGTCCTATATCATCCAACTAGGTAGGGCGAGCTCTAAAAGGGTCTCCTCTAATGACCATGTTCATAACTATTTGTGGGAATGACATAGATATTTTTAGGCATAAAATATTAAAATCAAAATCAATTCAAAATTAAAAACATTCATAAAAAAAAAAATTAGAAAATTTATTTATCATTATCTTAGTCATACTTTTGTATCATGTTTATTATACCTATATTAGAGGTTTTTCTACATTCATGTTTCCATATGTGATTCTTATAGGTGATATTTATGATATTATGTTTATATATGGTCATGGAATCATTTCATACCTCACCTATGTTGGGAATTCATATATACTAGTAATTATTACATAGAGACATTCTTTTTATTTTTTGTCTAGTTATTATATTGAGAAACTTTACATGGATCATATATCTTCATCTTTTCTTTACCTAGAGTTTACATATCATGATTGTGTTCATAGATATATACATGAATTTATTGTATATCAATTTTACATGGATGGGTATATTCTATATCACTTTAGTTGTGATGACTATTTGTCTATATATAACACCTTGGTATCATACCATCTATATGTGTGACTAATATATAAACCTCAGCAATAAATATTTATTATAACATAGTACTTTATGTAACTTTTTTTTTATGTATTTTTTTTTGTTATATGGTATGCCTTATATGTGGCTTCCTCCTAATAATTTATTCCATTCCTCTATCCTCTATATTTCACATCGGTGCTTACTTTCTATTTTCATCAATATTATTCTAAACACTTCATGTTACTTGCTATGTTTCATTGGTTTTGAAAATTTAATTATTGATACATTATTAGCACTATAATTGGTTTTCTAATGATGAAAAATGATTTAATGCTACATTCAATCATAGTATGCATTGATTTTTTAGGGATATCATAAGTTTCTTAGAATCTGCCTCAAATTATTCTTTTAGTATTTTGAGCTTTGCTACTCTCTTTTCATATGAATCCTCATGCCTTTTACATTTCTATTATTATTATATACATATTATTAAATAATAAAAACCATGGATTTATATACAATCATATATTCACCTAATGGAATCATACCCAAACTTATTCCTTAGTGATAAAATCAATATACATATTTACCCAATGGGGTCATGGTACTCATCATTTTTATCTTATATCTCATTTCTTCAACTATGGAGGCATCATACACACATGCATTCATTAATTATTGCATATTTACCCAAAGTGGAATGTAACCAATAATGCATATCATATACATGAATTTTCCTTGATGGGAATCATAACCACACATGTTAATCATCAAAATATCCTATGTATGGATTCTACTATACCCTTTTCACTTGTGAGTCTACATTGCATATTTAGATTCTATATCTTAAAAATATCATGACACATGATAGATCATCACTCATGGTAAATTTATTGACATTTATTTATACTTATATACACCTAAATTTGGTATTAGACATTTAAGAAACACCAACTTTGACATATATGGACATTTCACATACCTTTGAGTCTTGTGTACACTTTTGCCTACCCACGTATGCATCTATTGTCCTAGACAACTCTATTATACATATACACTTATTTTTTATTGGTTTTAATATTTATGTTACCCTAATCACATAATAATATTGAATAAATCAGATTGATTAAGATATAAAATTCCTAAAAAAAATTTATTGTAAATAGCTAATTACTTCTAGATAACATTAAAGGAATGATGTACTTAGATTGTTTCATGTATTTTTAGGTCTTTGAGAGGATAAAATTGTCAAAAAATAAAAATAAAAAAATCCTTGTTATTACTTAGATCTAGAAACATAGAGTATGTGCATGCTTGGACAAGTTCATGTTTTCTTGACACCTACACGGTCATAACATTATCTATTGTTTTGTGGAACTATTTTGTGTAATTTTTTCCAGTCTCTGATTGTGTCACCCACTAGGCCTATGTTTTTTTAGGGTTCCTATATATTTATATTTCTATAGTTTGATGTGAATATCAATGTTTACCTTTTTTTTTCTTCAAACCCTACTTATGCATTTTAGGACAAATGTAAATTAGGACAATGGTTGAAATATAAGGGTTGAGATAACCTTAACCACCCCTTATGACTAAGTGATGCATACATATCTAATAATATGAAGTGATAATAAAACGATATGTAATACTCCCACCTAGTTGAGTGTGTACAATCATGTGAAATGCTAATATATTGTGCAATATTATGTATGGATTTCAATACTTGAAAATCTATTACTTGAACTTGAAAATAGTATTTAGGTTTAGCTTAGGGATTTCTCCTCTAAAGGATTTTGATTTTTTAATAAATAAGGAGTTTCATCTCAATATACAGAGTTATTTATTATGGTAGGTATATAATTCCTAGATTAGTGCTAGATTCTTAAAAAACAAATCTTAGGCTTGATTTGATTATCTAATTAACTTTTTAGGTGATTTTATTCAATTCGACTTGAAGAATGTGTGAAATGATCCTTATGTATGATTTTAATTTTATAAACTATATGTTAAAGGGTTTGGGGACAAGTACTTAATAATATACATGTCTTAGAGGCATGAACCTATCCATAAAAGAAAAATAATGGCTTGAGATCGAGGATAGTCTGAGAATGATATAAATTTATTTGAGAAAAAAACTAGGAAATTACTTTGTGATAGTAAAAAGAATTTAGAAGGGTTAATATTTTACATGACATAATGGATAGAGTAATGGAGATTAATATTCATGTATGTGAGCATAAGTAAATTAGGTTAAGGTTTGGTAAAAACACACATTTTAAAGTGCCTAATAAAAAATATGAGTGTCTATGTTTTCCTCCCTTTTATTCTAGTAATGAAATTTCTAAGAGTTAAAAGATAAAATGTGATAACTATGGATAATCACAATGGTTGTTGCCCATTATGTACTATTTTCTTTACCTTGTTCCATGCAAACTTGTAATTAAATAATTATAAATCAATATTTACTTATGATTTAAAAATTAAAAAATAACAACATTGAACATATGTGAAATTATAAAAGAATGAATACACCTATTTATATGCAAACCAAAATTGTATTTTGTAAGAAAATGGAGAATGGGGTTATCATTCCCATTAGAGATGTTTGAGTAATAACATGAGTTGAGATAAACATGCCCAAAACCTCATTTGAAATAAAGACTCTCCTAGAAGTTATGTTATATTCAACTTCAAATCCACACAATTCCAATAATCTAAGTAAATGGAACCCACTAAGGGTTCCAATAAATCTAAGCAATACTTGAAATCTTGTGTAGAGTTTCCAAAAAGATTGTTGAAAATGGATATACAGATTAGTCTCAGTAATTCTTGAATTAATTTATTTATGGAATAAAGATAAATAATAATAAACAAAGAATGACATGAGTTTTCATTCCATCTGGTAATATGAATAGCATTTTTTATTAGATAAGGTTAAAAGGTAGGTTTAGGTTCCCATACCCATACAAGCAATGAAATATGTTCAAATAAAAAAGAGAAACAACAAACAAAAACTAGAATCCCCAAGGGCCAAGAACAATAAGACTAAATTTAGCCAAAGGTGCAACCAACCCTTACAAAAAAGGAACCATGATTATCAAAAAATAAGATACCTATAAGAATAGTTTAAACTAGAGGTGGGATTCCTCAAAATTAGATTAAACAACAAGTTTCCTACTTTATTTCTTGATCTTGTATTTATTCTTGGAATATCACCTAGTTATCTTGTTTGATCCATGGGAAGAATCTTTAGTCATGCTTTTCTTTTGACTGTCTAGTTCCCTTTCCTCAAACTTTTCATGTTTCTTATCCTATACCTTCTTTTCAATTCTATCCTATGCTAACTTCATTTTCCTACCGAGATGGATTTCTCCAATTTCCACCTCCTCCTTAGTGTATTTCATATTTCTTTCACCTATGAATTCTTAGGTAATGGCTTCATCTAGGCTCAATAATGTTTTTAGTTTTTTATCTCCTTGACCATTTCAATATAAAATAAATGTTGCATAGACAATTTTGTTTTAATCCTTTCCATATTTTACTCTACCTCTATAGTCTTATTAATCCTTTTGGTTTGGATGGTTTCAATAGCATTGGTCTTCGAGATATATCCTTCAGACCTACTTATAAGGTTCGTTTTATCCATTTCTTCCTCACCCTCAAAGTAAAATGAGTCCTCCTTTGCCCTATCAAAACCTCTTCATTATCTTAATATTACTCTTCTTCCTCACTAGGAACATCAATGGCCTTTATGAAATCTTTCCCCCATAGGGACTCCCCTCTCTTCATGATAAATAGAATGAGACCTTGGTGTGTGAGGTCCAAGGAGGGGTTTTCCTTAAAAGTAATGTCTTATACTTATAGGGATTTGAGAAGGAAAAAATGAAAACTAATAATGTTCCCCTTGAAATGATTCATCAATATAAAATTATGTGAGAATATATTCATGTGATTACCTTACAAATTTATATATATCATGATTTAGAGATAAATATCATGCCACTTCCTTGATAATTTTTCTCTAGGAAACCCTTTTTGAAATGAGGAAATTTGTTTATCAATTTCAAAAAAAGGATCAATTCATCCTTCCTTTTAATCCTTGAATACCTTAACACTATTGTATCTCATACCTATAATTTCACCGATTACCTCTATAGTGATCGTAATATTAAGGCTTCTTATCCTAAAAAGTCAGTAATCCTAACATGTATTAAAATATTTAGAGATGAAAGAATTATGCCCAAAAATCCTTTCCATCAAGTTCATAAAGCCACATTTGGAATTTTTTTCCATACTTCTAGATCTTATTTTGCCTTTACATAAGAAATCAGTTCAACTCTATCACAGTTTCCACCCATGGTCAAATTTTTGTTGACTCTCAAAATTTTGTTGTTGGTGACCAATTTTTCCAATTTAGGGTGATTTTTTTTGGAAAATAAAGGATTTTAATGTTTTGTGTGGTATATTTATTCCCACACTTCAAATTTATTACTTTTAAATGTCCATGATCACACTCCTACTTTATTTGGGAATTGTATATGATGAGATAAATCATTAGGTATTTTATTTAGTTATTCTACACATGGGAGGGGAGTCCTTTCCTCTTCAAGAATAATTATGAATTATTTTAGGAGATCATCCTCCTTCAATTAACATTGGAAGGATACACTATATACTTTTATGTTTTCCATTTTCTCTAATCCCTCATTGCCTTCACTATTAGTATGGGTGATTGGGGGGCCTTTAGCTGGAGGAAGAGTCTTTACACATCATCCATTTCAATTGAAATGGTCCATGAGGGATTACATTTTACTAATAGGTAGTTAATGATGCTTAAATAATTGCCTTCAACTTGGAGAAATTGGATGCCAAGGATGATCACTAATTTTAATCCTAATGTCATTAGAGCTTTATTGACATGGTTTGTTTAGATCTCCAAATTCCTTGCATAGGCATCCAATAGGTTTCCATTACCATCACTAATAACTCATCTAACCCCCCTCATACTAGGCCTAGTTTCCCTTTTATAACACCATTAAAATTTATCTTGAACCAAGAATTAGGTAGTTTGATCCATTTAATTAAATATCTATCCACCTTTTGATTCTTAACATCCCCTAAAGGTGAGAGTTTCCAAGAGGAAAGAAGAGGAAAAAGTTGAGGATGAGGGGGGTCCCTTGAATTATAAGATAAGGAGGTCTAATTATCTCTAATCACATTCAAAACATTAATTGAGTTGGAATGGAGGAACAAAACCTTGTTGTTAAATATGTAGGAGTTAATACACTTCTAGATACCCAAAAAAATGTGTGGAAGGGTAAGATTCCATAGGAAAGACACACACCAAAAGTCCTAAAGGGGTTTTTGCTAGAAGATGAGTTCACAAATAGAATTGGGTTTGGTCTAAGAGAAATTAAACTTCAACAAGAAGAAGTCTAGGATAGAACATGGAAATTGGCACTCCAAGAATAAATAGGTGACTGATTATGCATTATACTTATAGAGAATTCACTTATTTGGAATAAGAAGTCCCATTTTAAACAAGCTATCCACCTTGAGAATTTTATTTGGGATGCCAAATAGAAAAACATATTTACCTTGGGAGTGAGGTTCTTAATCCATAATTTATACCAATCCTTAACTAACTCCTCCTTGTTTAGGCTAACTAGATAGCCTAATTTAATTGAAAAACACCACTTAAATCAATGGACTAGATGAGCTTGTCTTCATTGAGGAGCATGTTTTTATGAGTACGTTGAGGTTTCAATTTAATATCTAGGAAGAATTAGGATAATTGATCATTAACTCACTCCTTATGAAGGATTTTTCATTTTCTTGATATGTTTGTTTCTTCCTAGTACTCATTCACATATGTGCCTATTTTATCCTTAAAATTTTTACTGAGAGCATCCCAAAGGGATAAGGAAGTAAGAGGGTACTTGCATAACCATGGATCATCAAAAAAATTTAATTTATTATAATTTCCTACCTTTCACTTACTACCTTTTTTGAGAGGGTTTTTTAGATTGAGATGGGCTTTCTAGAAATTTGAACCATTATCTAGGCCTTCTTCAAATAGGAACCTATCTCTTTCCATAGACTCCACATGTTTGGATTTTATAATCTTGGATCATTGATTATTATCTTTTATAACTTTTCAAACTTGTTTGGCTAGAAGTACTTGGTTCATCTGCTTAACCCTCCTCAGTCTTAAACCTCTTCTTCCCTTAGGGAGACAAGCCTTGTCCCATGAGATAAGAGGAAATTTGAAAATTTATTTCACACCCATCCAAATAAATATTTTTTGTATTGGTCGTAACTAAATATTACTATTACCCAGGTTAGAGAAGAGTGACATGAAATAAACTAGGATACTTTTAAGTGAAATTTTTAACAGTTGTAACTTAACTACTTGAGAAAGTAATTTGCCTTTCCATCTCATCAGTGTATTCTAAATTTTGTAATCAATGGGTTTCAATTTCTAAGCTTTCATTTTTCCACTAAATAGTGGAAGCCCCAAGTATGAAGATAGAAGGTTATTTATTACACAACCCAAAATCTTAGAGATATTCCTTTGTAGGCTTTCAAGTGTGTTGATAAGAAATACAGTGCTCTTTTGTAAATTGATGCATTGACCAAAAATGTCCTCATCACTTTTGAGGATTTTACTACAGATATTAGCTTTGACCACATAAGCTTCGCCCATCATCAGTGTCATTAGAAATTTTTTGATGCTTGACTAGGGTGGTGTTAGGGGAAAATTTAATTCCCTTTATATTACCTATGGTATTAGATTTTTATATGATTTTGCTCAAGGTTTCAACCATCATTATGAAGAGATAGGGAGACAAGGGGTCTCCTTGATGTAATGATCTACCTATTGGGAATAATTCTTTAGGGACACCATTGATGATGATATAGAACATACATGTTGATATAAAAGTTAAAATAAATCCTCTAATTGCTTGGTTGCAGATAAACTTATCATGAACCTTGTTGAGTAAATCCCAAGAGACCCTATCATAGGATTTGTTCATGTCAAGTTTGAGGAACACTAATTATCTAGTTGAATTAGTTATTGAGTGAATGAACTAATGTGAAATGGTGATTTCATCAATGATTTGTCCCCTAAACATGAAAGCACACTATTGATCAACAATGATCTTATCCAAAATTATTTTTAATTTCAAATCCAAATATTTGGTACATATCTTGTAGAAGGTAGAATGGATATTGTTGGTCTAAAATCCTTCAATTGGTTAGCTACCATTTTATTGGGGATGAAAACAAAGAAACTATTATTGATATCCTATTGAATAGTACCCGAATGTGACTATTGCATGAACTTCCTATTGGATGATATCCCAAAAGTGTTGAAAAAGGGGGGAATAAGCCATCTGATCCTAGGGATTTATCTCCCTCCATGGTGAAGATAATTGTTCTAAATTCCTTTGGGGAAGGAGGAATAATAATGTTGTTTTTTTTGGCTTGGTTAATTACAATTAGAGGTATATTCAAGATATAAGCCTCCATATCTGAATCTTTGGGTAGGGAGTAGGATAGGAAGCCCTTAAAGTATTTTATAATATAAATATCCATTTATTTTTCCTCTTTTCAAGTTTAACCATCCTCCCTTAGGATTCTAATAATTTTGGTGGATTTCTAGTTCTTGGAATTTGACTGGTGAAAAAATTTAGTGTTTTTGTCTCCCTAAATTATTTATAGGCATCCCAAATTTTACCACCAATAAATTTCCTCTTTGGGTTTTAGATTAGGGAAGGAGCTTAAAATTCATTTTCTTTTATTCGTATAAATATGTTCAAGCCTAAGGAATTAATTTCTTCCTCTATCTTTCTCAATTACTCCTCAATTTTATTCTTCTGAATGAATATGATCCCAAACACTCCATTATTACATATCTTCAATATTTGTTTAACATTATTTAGTTTCATAGAAAGAATGTGTGAACATAGGATTGTAATAGGGGGAGATTAGTGATGTGTTAGTGAATAAAAAAAATCAATTAAAAACATACTAAACTAACACCTTAAGTCTATCTCATAGGGGGAGATTCGTTAACAAAAATAAAGGAAAACACAACTAAAACATGAAAGAAAGACCTTCCTTAACCTTCGTTGGATGCTCCAAAATGCTTGTTCTAGTGGCTTGCTCAGCTTTGTGCTCATGAAGTATACATCAATGATGTGTGGCCACCTCCATCTCTCCTTGGCACCTTTGACTTTGGCTTGGATTGGCTTGACTCACTATTTGGGAATTATAACACTAATTTTCATGAATATTTGTAATCAATTCAACATTATAACTTTGGCATATGAGAGCTTAAAATTTAATAAGCAAGGCCTCCTATTTATAGATTTTCAAAATGGCCAGAATCAACCTGAATCATCCATCTCAAGATGAAGATGTGTGGATAAGGATTAATTCAATTATGTAATTAAAATTCATAAATAGGATCATCAATATTTGAGATAGATGGGCATTGAAAAGTAATGGAGGGTCTTAATGAGGCTAGGGGTTAACCTAGATATTTTATACATTTATGGCCTAAGGATGTCTTTCCAAGAAATGATGTCACCTAATGATTCAGATATTAAATATTCATTTACAAAAATAAACTATTCAACAAGTTCCATGGAATTATTAATTAGGATCATTATTTGGTTTAATTAGCTCATAATCATGATTAACCACTTTGATGCAAACCTTGGCTCTTTGTGCACAAATTAATTAAATTGGTTAGAATGTCCTATTATTGGCCTAAAATTTGAATGGATTAGAATTAGGATGCAATGTCAAATGAATTAGATCTTCTATCCCATTTAGGATTTTATCAACACCAAATAACAAGAGCACATGTTTTGTATAAAAGATTTGATAGAAAATAGTAACCTAGAGCACCTAGGTGCAAAATTAACATTTTGACCTAAAATGATCTAATCCAATTTAGCTATCCCATAAATTAAATTTCCCCTTTTAATGATACCTTGGATAAAATTGGCACTTGAATATGTTATTTTCAAATATTTTAGGTTATCGATGGCCATTTTTAGGTGTCTACAATTTGCCCCTATTTGGGAAGGTAGTACAGTCTATAAGAATAGTAACATCTTCTCAAAGAATTAAAAGTCTTGTATGCTAACAATTTCAATATTAATTGATGAAATATATGATGCCCCCTCGAGGGAACGGTTGGCATAAGTAAGTTGGCAAATGGTCCCTCAAAAAGAAAGAAGTGAAATGAGGGGACCAAATAAAGGAAAATGATGGGGTGAAAACATGAGTTTAAAAAATTAATCAGAATCATTGAGAATACAAGTGAGATAGTGTATAATGGTTTGCCCAAAGGTGGCTGTAATTTATACCTCGATAGTGGCAACATGACATGAAAACATAATGGTTTGCCCAAAGGTAGTTATAATCATTGACAAGATAAAGCTCTATGAGTTAGGATATATAAACAAGATAATGACATGCACCTATATAAGGAAAACAATTAAAGTGGTGACAACACAATGATTTTCCCAAAGGTGGTTATAACCATTGAGAAATATAGGTGGTATGTTGTGTAATGATTTGCCCATAGGCAGTTATAATCATTGGACTTCGATTATGGCAAACATGATTATTTTGGACAATGATGATGATAATATAATATATATGATAAAGATGAATTTTGACAACCTGCTATTAGGGAGATGTTCATTCAAACTAAACAAATTTGAAATTCTTTCATTGTTTAATTACATTGTGTAGGATATGATAGGGTTTGAATTAGTATGTCAGTGTTGGAGAGATGTCAATACTGCTATTGATAAATAGACTTCCTAAAGCTAAGGTTTATTATAGCATGTGTCATTAGGCATCATGGTATAACATCATGAGGACTCGACCAAAATATGCATAAGGATTGACTCCCATAATCCAATTGTTAATGGAAAATAATGCACCAATGCTAGAAACCATGATGACAATGTAAACATATGAATATGGATGGATTCAAGGGTAAGTGTAGGTAAGGAATCACCCAATGAAAGGATATAGACTAAATCAAGACAATAGTTCTAAAATCAAACAAAAGGACACATAAACAAATAATTAGAAACAAATAAATAAACAACTCAATATAAACCATACAAACATTGCCCCTAAAAAATAGGTGACAACATAACAAACTAACAAAATGGGGGAATAGAAGAAAAGGAAGGGGGTGGCTGAGCTATCTCCATATGTATTAGGAAAGTGGACATTACCTACATAGTTCCATGGATGTAATATCTAATAAAAACTTTAGGCCAAATCTAGTTCTCCAAAGAAATGGGAAGAAAATGATAACTAATGAAAACAAACAGAATGGATGTGATAGAAGAATAGGAATGGTCTTACAAAATGAAAAGTGCATGAGAGAAAATGCCAAAAGGGATGGAGAAACTAAGTGACAGTGATTTATTTATAACTTAGTAAGGGTTCCTAGAATCCTTAAGGCAAAGAAGTGGTCAATGTTTTTGGTTTTTTCTAATGTTTTACAAATGTTTTTGGAATTTTTTAGAGTATCTCAACTTGATCAAGAATGCCAAGACACTAAATGGTTCAATATCACAAAATGGTTAGATAATTACTTAGGGTGCTCATAAAATGGTGAAAGTATGGCTTAGGGTGCTCAAAAAATGGTGAGAACATGGCTTAGGATGCTCACAAAATGGTGAGAGTATGGAATAGGTTGCTCACAAAATGATGAGAGTGTGGATTAGGTTCCTCAAAAAATGGTGAGAGCATGGATGGAAAGGGTGATTGAGCTAACATCAACAAGTATCAAGCACTACCTACATAGTCATAGAGTTGAACCTCAATTCACTATAGTTATACCTTATAGTGGATGAATCTAACTAGTGTAGCAGTCAATTTAAACAAAATAGGCATAGTTGGTATAAAGGCATATTACATCATAGATAATGGCTAATTGGTATGGTCAAGGCACAATAAACAATTATTTCCCCTAGTTTGGCCATAGGTAGTTATAACTAAGATACAATGGCATAGGTCAGTAAGACTAATTTACCCACAGGAAGTTATAATTAGGATTAAGATAATGAGAGAGAATGAAACAAGAAATGAATGATGCAAATGCCAAATGTATGTCGTATTACTCCCAAATACTACCTCTATCTAGAATGTATGAAACAACTATTGAAACCAAATCTGAATGATCATGCTAAAATTAGTGATGGAACCAAGGTCATAAGGCTGGGTAGGGAGGTAAAAATGAACTCGATTGATGGAGAAAGTATGGTAAAATAGATAGATGATAGGGAAAGTGATAGGTTGGTAGGATGATAAGTCAGTAAAAAAGGTATTATACAAAGAATATTAACAAAATGATACAACTTGAAATGTTCCTTATAAACAATACACCAAGTCACTGAAGCGTAGTACCACTTGAGGTGGATAATGTTCATTGGCTCATCAAGTTCATGTTCATTTGGTGTGGTGAGCCTATATGCTCTAGCTTCAAAGTTTGTTGTAATGATGAAAGGACTAACCTAGTTTAGTTTGAATTTACCTTTATGCTTTTTCTTGGCCATGGTATTCTTTTGGTTTTCTTTTAGAACAAGATCACCTAGTTCAAATGTTATATGCTTGACATGTTTATTTTATTGACATTTGAGTTAGTTCTAATATGCCTAAAGATTTTTGAGTGCAGCTATGCATTTTTCATCAAGTAGGTCTAGCTTTTGTAAGTGAGCTACTTGATAGTCATGATCATCTAGGACATTCTTGAAAGATATGCATAGTGAAGGTAGCTCAACCTTAATGAGAAGGATGTATTTTATACCATAAACAAGTGAATATGGAGTGGCTCCTATAGGGGTATGGTGATTTGGTATGGTATGCCTAAAGGGTGTGTAATATCTGAAGGTGCCAATCATGATTGACATCATTGACAATCTTTTTGAGAATGTTGACAATAGTTTTGTTTAATACTTCAGCCTGGCCATTACCTTGAGGGTAATATGTCATAAAAAAATGTTGTGTGATGTTAAATTTGACACATAGCTTATCGACATCCTTATTCTTGAATGATCCTCCATTACCAGATATAATTTTAGAGGGGATACCATAGTGAAAAATGAAATGGTTGAAGATGAACTTGGAAATTTGATTTCTAATCACATAAGTGAGGGGTATAGCTTCAACCCACTTAGTGAAATATTTGATGGTAGTAAGGATATGTTTATGGCTGTCAGATGAGGTGGGATTGATCTTCCCAATGAAGTCAAGGCCCCATGTAGCAAATGGCAATGGTGTTGATATTGGTTTCAAAGTTTTTGCTGGGGCATAAATCAAATTAGCATGACATTGACATTTATTGCATTTATTTACATATGTAATTGCATCTACATCCATCATGGGCCAATAATAACTAATATGTAAGAGTTTATTAGACCAGATGACCCCATTAGTGTGGGATCCACATATGCCTTCATGAACTTTCCATAATGCTAGCATAGATTTTGCCAAAGTTAAAAAATAAAGCAGAGTTACATCAAAACTATGGTGGTAAAGGGTTGATCCAAGTAGAGTATAATGAGTGGAGTGATGGATAAAGGCTTTAGTTTATTTTTGGGATAGGTCAGGTGGTAAAACTTGGTCATGAAGGTAGTTTTAAAGTTATGAGTACTAGATAGAACTAGAAAATAGCCATGGTGTCAACATTAGTTTCAGAGTCTTTATTAGGGCATGAATCAAATTAGCATGTCATTGACATTTGTAACACTTCTTTATATATGTAGTTGCATTGACATCCATCATGGGCCAATAATAACTAGTACTTAAGAGATTTATGGATAGTATGGCCTTGCTAGTGTGGGCTCCACATACTCCTTCATGAACTTCTTGTAATGCTAGTGTAGATTCTTTTGAAGTTAAACAAAAAAGCATAATTCTAACAAAAATATGATGGTAAAGGGTTGATCTAAGTAAGGTATAATGAGTGGTTTGGTGGATGAAGGCTTTGGTTTGTTTTTGAGAGAGGTTAGGTGGTAAAACTTAGTCATGAAGGTAGTTGTAAAGGTGTGAGTACCAAATAGAACCAAGACCAATAATATCACAAGTCATTAGAGCAGTTGAAGGTTCATGAGCTAGTGTGAACATGTTTTTTGATGAGGAACTGATACTCTCTAGCTTTATCTATTTGCTGAATCAGAGAGGTGATACTAGCTATGGCATCTACAATTCTATTACTAGCCCTTGGCATATGCTCAAATTGGATATTTGCAATTTTCTATTTTAGAGTGTAGACCATGGCCTTATATGGAACTAGATTGTCATATTTCATTTAAAAATGGTATATAACATGATTGATGATTAAATGAGAATCACCATAAACCTTGAGATGAGATACATTCCATTGTACTACCTATTGGAGTCCTACAACAAGTGCTTCATACTCAGCCATGTTGTTTGTTTAAGGAAAACCAATTTTGAATGATTTAGGTATTATATCCCCCTATGGTGTTATAAATAAGAGGCTTGTACTTGATCCATATGCCATGAATGATCCATCAAAATACAACTTCTAGTGTTGATCCTAAAGAGTTGTGTCAATGATGGTCATTATGGACTCATTAGTAAATTGGAATGTGAGTGGCTCTATACCAACAAGGGGTGCTTTAGCAGGTTGATCTATAAAAACCTACCCCTTGATTTCCTTCTAATTGACACACTCTATGTCAAACATACTAAAAATCATGATCCACTTGGCCATTCTACCTTGTAAATCTATTTTAGATAGTAGATACTTGAGTGGATGTACTTTTTAAATGACCATGGTCTTATTGTTCAACATGTACTGTCATAATTTCTGAGCTATGAATACCATGGCTAAATAGGCTTTTTTAATAGGTGTATAGTTATGTTCATGCATGACCAATGTATGACTTACGTAGTATACTACCTGATCTTTTCCATTGTCATCATGCTTAGCTAGAAGTGTCCCCAAGGCCTTTTTATAACTGATAGGTACAACAAAAATGGTTTTCCTAGCATAGGGGTAGCAAAATAGGTGGATTTGCTAGGTAATCTTTTTGGTGCTAAAAAGTTGTTTGGCAGTGATTTTCATAGTGGAAAGCAACTACCTTATTTAGAATATATGTAAATGGATGAAACTTGTCTGCTAAATAAGATATGAAGCATCAAATTGATTAGATCTTTCCCTACAAATTGTAAACCTACCTCAAACTGGTTAGTGGTGGCATCTCTATTATAGCTTGGACTTTGGATAGATCAAATTCAATGCCTCTAAGAGATATGATAAACCCAATTAATTTGCCTGATGTTACTCTAAATATAAATTTATTTGGATTAAGTCTAACTTTGTAATCCTATAATCTTTCAAATATTTTATGTAGCAATGATAGATGGTTGGCCTTGGTCTTTGATTTGCTTTGTATGTCATCAACATAGTCTTCAAAAATATCATGCATCATATCATGGAATATGATGGTCATGGCTCTTTGATATGTAGCTTTAGCATTCTTAAGACCAAATGGCATTACTTGATAATAGAATGTTACCCATGAAGTGGTGAATGTTGTTTTATGTTGGTCTTTTAGTGTTATTCTGATTTGGTTGTATCCCAAAAAGTCATCCATTAATTAAAGAATTTCATAACCAATTATGGAGTTGATGATCATGTCAATATGAGGCAATGGAAAGTCATCCTTAGGGAAAGCTTTATTTATGTCTTGAAAATTAGTACATGTTCTGATTCCTTCAGGATTTTTTCTAACAAGTACAATATTAGATATCTATTTTAAGTAGTCAATGCATCAAATACATCCTGATTCTAAGAGTTTATCAAACTTTTTCTTAACTAATATAACAACATAAGGATGCATCTTGCATAATTTTTGCTTAAATAGTTTGGCATTAGGATTTAAAATAAGGTGATGTAAAACTAAGGTAGGGTCCAAACATGGCATGTTAGAATAAGCCCATGTAAAGATATCTAAAAATTATCTCAATAGAGCTGTAAAGACTTAATGTTCCTCCTTAGTGAGGGATGCACCTAATTTTATCCATTTTGAGTCTGATGGAGTCCCAATGTTTACCTCTATTGTATCCTTAACTAGAAGGGTTGAACTATGTTCTAGGATAGTAGGCAAAGACTTAAATTGTTAGGCTATATCAGAGTCCTCTATTAAGATTTGCTCTTCAAATTATCTTAGGCATGATGAATTTGAGTCCCCTAATGGAAGATCTAACCATGTGATAAAAATAGTCAAATATTCTTGAAGAATTTGATCAAACACTTGTTGTTTCTCAAAATTGAACTCATTTCCATAGGTAAGTTTGTCATTAATGGTCTCCTAGTCTAAATTTGAATAAGAATGAACACACCCATCTAATGGTGCCTAAAATAGGTTTTCACCACTAGATTGGCCTTTATATTTGCTTTCTCCCTTGTCAAAAAGTGCCTCAAAGAGGTTTTCAATTTGGGACCTCGATGTTTTATTTATTTGTTTTTTGCTAAGGGTATTCACCTACTCTCTAAAATAGGCTTTAGGATCCAATGTGATTGAAAACCCTAATTTATAATCTCCCAATAGAATGTTGTCTCTAAAGCCTAGAAAATCATAGAATGCTTCATTATTCTAAAACTCATCAATTAGTAAACTAGATTCTTGTTGGTCCCAGTCTATCAGTTGGGGATAATGCAATGGTAGTGGGTTGTGATGAGTGACTGGGGTAAGGGTATAAATGACTTTGTTATCAAATAGGTTGGTTTCAACTAGGTAATCAAAAAGGCTATGATCTAACTCTACTTCACTACTAGCATCTTCATCACTAGTTGATGGTGATGGAACATAAGGTATATGGAGTCACCCCCAGGTGATTTAAATCCAAGTCCATAGGGTCTTTTATATTTGGTTTAGGGAAATTGGCTCAAGTCTTCCTTATTGATTAGGTTCATGGCCTCTTCCTTCATAGTCTTGATTCTCCATGATCTTATTTGGAATAGGATACTTGGCACTCTTCTAATAATCATATTGGTTGTCATTGTATAACCATAATTCATCTCCCTCGAAAGGGTTTGGTTCTAGGCCAGATGTTGGTATAAACATGGCAGATCCTTTATCTTTGCTCTTTTGTTGCCATTGTGGATGAAGTGACTTAGCTTTAGGTCTTACAAAGGACTTTGGATTCTATGGATGGTTAGCAATATGAAAGGCATCATGTGGTAAATATTCTCCTAGGCCATTAGCTAAAATGGTGTAATGATTAGAAGCTTTAGGAGAAGGCATGTGGGAAAGGGAGTCCAGGGTATTAAGATCTATGCAATTATCCTCTAGATAATCAATAAGTATGGTATTTACTTTATCTTGCTTGTAACTTAGATTCATGCCATATCGGTAATTTTAGATTTGAAAATTAACCTCAAGATGTTTGTAGTGCTCATATGGGTGTAAATCTCCTAAAATATTCACTTCCATCCCCGAGTGGGATAACTTGATACATTGGTCCAATGTTGATAGGACTATATAAATATCATATAACCAAGGCCTACCTAGAAGCATATTATATGAAAACTCAAGATCAAGCACATGGTAAAGTGTATAATGGGTCAAAGTCTGAATGATGACTGATAGGGTAATGGTGCCTTGTGATTCTCTCTCGTAATTATCGTAAGCTTTGATAGTTATCATTTTTGGTTATAGATCTACCATTGTGTACCCAAGAAGCTTGATGAGCTTGAAAGATACTATGTTGAGGCCTAATCTATTGTCTATAAGGACACATTTCATTTTATGCCACTTTATATAAACTTTTATGTATAATGGATTATTATGGAGCAATTGAAGGGAAGACATGTCACTTTGGTTGAATGTGACTTATTAGACAAGAGGCAGGTGCCCAACCAAAGCTTGAAATTTATCAAGGGATGTGTCACTAGAAATAATGGATTAGGTTAACAACTCATTTAAAATATTTTTGTGGATTGCCGATGATTGTAACAAATCTAAAATGGAGATTTGTGTGAGCATTTTTTGTAATTATTCCATACTATCAAATTTCCTATCTTAGATAATGTTAAATGGTTTGTTCTAAGCTTGAATGGTTGGTTGGATGATGGGTGAGGTGATAGATGGATATGGGCTTGGGATGGTAATATTTGACCTCTGAGTTATGATTTCACACTTGAGATTGAATACAGGACCATGATTGCTAACAAATGATGGTGATAATGTGAGAATAGATAGGACAAGTCACAGTTGTTGGTGCACTTCTGTGTGGTCATGGGACAAGGTCAAGTTATCGATATAAGGTCCAAAAGTGGGAATCCCTATCTATTGGTTTTCCTATGTATAGTCCCAAATCAAGGAAGGATTACCAAAGTGATTGGATTAGTTTTGTATGGTTAGCAATGGTCTTGTCTGATTAGAATTTGGTCTAGGATTAATGGAGATGGCATTAACACTACCTCCTACAATATGACCTACAACTCTATTGTAGTCATGTACAACTTCATGGTAGGTTTGTTGGTTATTATCATTTTGAATTTAGTTCTATCCATTATTCTAGTTTTGTTGAGTCTATTGTTGGTTATGCTGGTTCTATTAGTTTAGCTTTTTATTTTGATATTGTCGATGTTATTGTTGCACTGGCAAGTGTTATTATTGCCATTATTGTTGTTGTTGCTAGTTGTTATGTTGGGGAAAAGGTTTTTGATAAATCCCAAGATTCTGATTAGAAGTGGAAGTGATGTTATCTAATGTTATCTCCTCATTCTCCAACATATTCTAAATCGAATGGTTGATTGGCACACATCTTTATAAATTGTGCCCATTAACCCAATGATATTCACAAAATTCATTTTCATGGTACCAAACAAGATAAGGAATGCCTTGTGAATAATGCTTTGGTATAGGCCAACTAATCAAATTAGTGGCAACAAGTTTATGAAACATAGATTCAATAGGTTTTCCAAAGTCTCTAAAACAAAGGTGAGTAGGTATTATTATCCTTGGAAGAGGAGATTAAAATGACAAAGGTGGTTGCATTTGTTGCATGAGTCTAGGCTATTGTGTTTGGTGTGTTGGCTAAAGAGGTTATCAGGTAGGACTAAGTTGAAAAGGCGGTGCAAGCTAAGTAGATAGTGTTTGCACCATTTGGACATGGTGTGACTTAGTTACTCCATTTCCCATTATATTCTTATTATGGTTGAATTGCTTTAGTCTATCTTGGTTATTGGCCTATGCTGATTATGGTGCTTGCATTTGGAATTGATTTTTATTTTGGCCATTTCCTTGATTGGTACCTTGATTATGATTAGTTGAAGTGAGATTGATGATTCCTTTATTAATAAGGGCTCACTTAATCAACAAACCTTTATCAATAATCTCTTTGAAGGTATGCACACATTGTAGTTCTAGATGATAACCTATCTTAGTATGTAAATTTTTAGTAAACATAGTGGCTAATTATTTATCTAGTAAACTATGGGTGAATTGGCTTGAAAGGTCTCTCCATCATTGTAAATTACTTACAAAACTCACATTGAATTTTTTCTTTGCTTACATTAAGTCAACCAATAAAATCTCATGTTTGAGATTGTAGGAAAAGTGCTACACAAAAATTTCTAAAAGGTCATCAAAATTTGTTACTAAATTCTTTGCAAATTTTAAAAACCACTCCAGGTCTTATCTTACTAGACTCATTAGGAATAAAAATAAAATTTATATGCCATTATATGCCACTAGCTGGCATGTGACAAAGAATTTTGTTAAATGAGGTTTGGGGTCACCTTTCCCTTTGTGTTTTTCAAACTTTGGGGGCTCATATCCTAGAGTAAATGGAATCTATAAGTAGTCCATGTTAAAAGGATAATAACACACATCATCCAAATTAAAAAATTTAATCTATTTCCTCACTTGGATGGCCATAATTACATCCTTTATCTATTGTAATTCTTGCTCTAGGAAACTTGTGGGAATATTGGCCTGGGTAGATGGTTACGTAGTCACGAGTGGAGCACTTAAACCAGGATATAATGGAAGTATATGCTGGGGTGTTATGGATTGGATGGGAAATGCACCAGGAATATTCATACATGGATCAGGGTTTGATTATTGGAACTATGCATGTTACGGTGCAATATTCTAGTTAGGGTTGGTTATGAAGGTCTGCTGTTCAAGATTTTGTGATTGGGATGGAGGGATATAACTATAATGTGCCTATTATGGTTGAGAAAGGACATGCTACCAACTAATTTAGCCTTGATTTTGAGTTGGAACTTGTGAACCAAGACATTATTTTTGAATTAGTTGCATATTTTTAATAAAAGGCAATTGTTTCCTGTAGGTACTTGAGAAATAATGGAACCTCTTTATTACATGAATCCCTATTGGGAAGTGAATGCATGTTGAATATTCAACATTTAGCAGTGACCAATATTTATACATTGTTGGTTAGAAATAATTTGGTCTTGAATCAACACACCAGCCTATGACTGAAGAGGTATGTTTGTTATTACCTAATGAGTTGAAACATTAGTTTCCCCTTATTGAGGTAAAAATATATTTGGCCTATGTTGTGTTGGTATACTAGATTATGTATGTTATTATGGAATTTCACATGTCACTTATTGAGGAGGAGTAAGGTTCATCACATTTTGTTGTTGAGGCACATCATTGGTTATTGGCTAGGTTTCTAATCTTGTTGGTTGTGCACTTGAATAAATGGCTAGCTGAGGATTAGAAGTAGCGAGTTGAGATTGGGATGTAGAAGCTCCTACTCCCTAATTGTGAGAACCACTTTTGGTGTTAACTAAATGCACATTTTTTTGGCTAGATATTTGCGTATTAACACCACTTTGGTTTGGATGAGATGTTTGCTATACATTATCCACTATGTTTTGGCCACTATTCTATGTAGAATAAAAAAATACTTATTAAATGGTTGGAATATGAAATAAGTTGAAAATAAAAGTGTTTTTCATAAATGGGTTTACACCCTAATTGTCTTGACTAGTTAACTCTATTGACACTCTAGTTGAGGGGACTAAATCTATGAAAGGTCCATTTGACATGGTCATCTAGTTGAAATTGTGTGCTAGGTTCAAATAGGTTTGGTATGCTATTTGCATCTATAAAAAGTAATCCTACATGGGGTCTTTCCCTTTGACCATCATACCAGGGTCCTCATACATTATTTGGACTAGAGCTAAAGGATTGCTAGAAGAATCTTGTTGACTGTATAATATGTTATGAGGCATTCTTACTAGACCTAGTAAATTTTCATGGGGAAAGTCTACCAAAAACTTGGCCCCTACCTCTATGGATCTAACCAAAATCTCATCTTTGTTCTCCAATAAATTATGCTCAAATAAATAAGGATCATATGTGGAAGGTGGGTTAATAGATTATGGTTATTGAAGAAAAGGTTATTTAATAATAGGCACTATAGCTAAGCATTACTTTATTTGTGTTTTGTCTTATTATTAATATGGTGGTGTATTAACTAAGTAGGTAGCCAATGGATCTTGGTTGTATGCCCCTATTTGAGTATTATAAGAGGGATAAGGATCCATCTCATAAGCAATATTATCTGCATAGGGGTCTTACACCATTTCTTCTTGCACAACCACATTACTAATCCTTGGGTTGTGCATGAGTCCACTATGAGTGTAGGAATACATGTTGGGATCCATAGTGAATGTTTTATGATAGAAAGGGAAGAGAGTTCTACAAATTCTAAAAAAACAATGTTTAAAAGATGATGTTCAAACTTGGTCTAGCTTCGTCAAAAGGTTGGAAACATTTATGCAATGATTTTTGATAAAACAAGCTAACATTAAGTATCTAAAGTTACACGTCTTATACAAAAATATCAAGTAAATAGACCAAAAATCAAAATACCAAACTCTAAGGTCAAAATGTTTAAAATCAATCTAATCTAGGAAATAAATTATTACTACGTATTTTGTCCAAATATGGTGTCAAAATCTAAGATCAAAAAATGCATGTGCTGGGACTCTTGGCTAAAAAGCATCAAAATCTAGACTTTGAAATAGATGAGATTTTAATCTAACTGATTGAAACACTTCTAACAAAAACTAGGCATTTGACTCTTGGACATGAACTCAATCAAATAGGTATAAGGTATGAAACAAAAGGCACTTTAGAGATAGATTGTTTTCTCTTAAATAATGGTATAAACCTTGGTTCTTTTAACAAATAGGCTAAACAAATGTGAACAGTGTAATTGTGCTAGATAAAGATGCACAAAGGTATACTCAGATTGGCCTAAAAAAATGCATACAAACTTGAACTTTATGCCAAAAAATGTCTAAGAAACAATGTTTGAAATGTTTTGGGCAGTGTAACAATTCTAGACTACTCAAAAGATGTGACAAAATGTTTGTTTCAAAAAATCTCTAAGGCAAATATGGTTTCTCACAAATTTAGTAGCATAACACTACCTTTCTTAACTCAAATGACATACACACCTTCAAAGTTTTGACAATATCCCTAAGGAAAAAAGTATGTATTCAAATGATCTTTGATATAAATAGGATGGTAACACAAAATTTTTGGTACATAGACTCAAAGTGCAAGTGTTTATCACAAAATGACTTAAGTCTAACAAGTGGTGATAATGATGATGAGTCTTAAATGACCTTTAACCCAAATTGGAAATTGAACCTAAGTTTCCTCATGTTTAGTGAAAATGGTGAACCCACTTAGCACATCAACCCTATGAACTTATGAAGGTGTAATTTCAAATTTAGATTATAAATGAATAACTTTAAACAATGTTTAGTAAGAGTCTAGACTTAATTGGGTAGCATAACTGTGCCAAAGTGGATGATATGACTCTAAGTTTTGATGAACTTTGAACAAGGAAAATAGATGATTCACATGGGTAGCATAATGCCTCTTTGTTCAAAGGAAAATGATGGATATGTGTTTGGTTTGTATTTTTTGTTTCCACCAAGTTTTGACTCCAAAAAAGAATTTAATCTAGGACAAAAGCAACTAATTAATCGCTCTTAGGTCCTAAACTTACAAGGTTGCTTGGTATTTTTGGAATAAATCAATATACATCATTTGAGAGGCTTTTTTAGTGTTTATCCAAAAATTAAAATGCATAGTATATAGTAGGGTTTTTATATCCCCCTCTCTCAAATGATAGTACTGCAACATGGACCTTGAGGCATGCCTTGCACCAACAACACTTTTGTGGCAAGTGGAGATTTGTCTAAGATCTACAAGTTTTAAAAAATCTAGATGGATCAATTACACAATTAAATTTAAATCATGATGAAAAACAAATTATGTAATTGGGTGTCCATGACACATGGCTTGTTGCAAAAAGGTCTTGCCTTTTTTGCAACCACTACATACATTGCTTGCTTAGTGTAGTGCAATGTCTAAAGTACAAATACATCCTATGTGTAACTCCAACACTAGAATTCGGTTTAACCACTCAAACCTCTAATCCTATTGGAGTGGTTAAAGTTAGTGTCAAGAGATGAAACCCTCGGTCAAAGCTTCCTTATAGAACTTGTGGGAGGTAACGAAGTCCCCCTCATAAGCCAAGATGCATTAAAATAAATGACTAATAGAAAGACTTTAGGGTCATTTTCAAGGTCACCAAATTATTGTAAGTTTTTTGGGAGTTCTTTATATAAAATTATTTCTATGCCTTGGACTAGGCATGTTTGTAATAAGGATGACACTTTTTATTCCAAAAGTTTTGTAAAGGGGAAGGATAAAAGATCATACACGCAATGTCCTCCTCTTTGCCAATCAAATTCTAAGTTTAAAAAACTATTGAAGACAAAATTTGACAAGTGTGTTCAATTTTAAGCCCCAAATAAAAGATTAGGTGGTGTTATTTTGACCCTTTGGTCTTAATTTGTAACTTTAAAATCATAATTTATCAAAACATTCACCTAAGCATCTAAATTTTTCATTAAGCACCAAATTTGAAAGTGTGTTTCATTAAATGAAATCAAAACAACTTCTAATCTAATACCTCAACCTAAAAAACCAAAATTATAAGGATTTGATTTAAATCATTTTAGATTTTGAGAAAAAAACATTACAAATTTCAACTCTCTATTGGAATCCCGCTATTACATAGTCAATATCATTTTTTCCTACAAAATCAAAATTTTAGAAAACAATATTGCTATTATGGGTTAGATATGCTATTAAACATAATATCATTTTTTAGATGACAAAATTGGTGGTCAATTTAATAAAATTGTTGCACCAAGAATGATATCACTGTTCTAGAATGATATCACTGCATAGGTAAACAATATCATTATTACTAGATAGAAAACACAAAATCACTATTTAGATGACAAAGTCACTGCACAATTGAACAATATCACTATTTTGTTAAATCATTATGCAAAATGATGAAATCACTACCCAAAAGGACAATATCACTTCCCAAAAGGATGATATCACTGCTTAGGATGATGATAACACTACTATGGAGACACCATAATTGATTAGGTCCAAAAAATTGTTGTTTAGAAAATAGTGATTTTATTTTCACAAAATCGCTATTGTGTAACATAAATATCATAATAGAGATCAAAACTAAAGTTTATATAAATAAAAATGTTGTTAGAAAAATGGAAATTTAACTTAAAATTTCACTCTTTTTGGCCCTCTCACTTTAAGATCCTGCATGGATAAGATTGGTGAGTTGTTTGAAAGATCTTTGTGACCAAATTTGTGGGATGTTGTCCCTCCAGGTGTGCCATTTGTGAACATAATATTTCAATAGGGGGACATTAATATTGTGTTAGTGAATAAAATAAATTAATCAAAAATACACTAAACTAACACCCTAAGCCTATCTCATAGGGGGAACTTAGTTAACAAAACAAAAATGGAAAACACAACTAAAACATGAAAGAAAGACCTTCCTTCACCTTCCTTAGATGATCTAAAATTCTTTTTATATTGGCTTTCTCAGCTTTATGCTTAGAAAGTATGCATCAATGAAGTGTGGTTACCTTCATCTCTCCTTGGCACCTTTGAATTGGCTTGGCTTGGCTTGGCTCACTATTTGGGCATTATAACACTAATTTTCATGAAGCTTTAGAATCAATTTAGCATTATAACTTTGGAATATGAGATATTAAAATTTAATAGGCAAGGCCTCCTATTTATAGATTTTTCAAAATGGCTAGAATCAACCTAAACCATCCATCTCAAGATGGAGATGTGTGGCTAAGTATTAATTCAATTATGTAATTAAAATTCACAAATAGGCTCATCAATATTTATGATATAAGGGAATTGAATAGGAATAAAAGGTCTTAATGAGGCATGAGAGGGGTTAACCTTAATATTTTATGTATTTATGACCTAGGGATGTCTTCCCAAGAAATGAGGTCACCTGATGATGTAGATATTCAATATTCATTTATATAAAGAAATTATTCAACAAGTTCCATCGAATTATTAATTAGGATCATGATATGGTTTAATTATCTCTTAAGAATGATTAAGCACTTTGATGCAAACCTTGGTTCTTTGTGCACAAATTATTTAAATTGGTTAGAATGTCCTATTATCGACCAAAAATTTGATTGGATTGTAATTAGGATAAGAAGTCAAATGTGTTGGATTTGATATCCCATTTAGGATATTTTCAACACAAAATAACAATAGCACATGTCTCATGAAAAATATTTGATATAAAAGAGTAATCCAGAGCACCAAGGTGCAAAATTGACATTTTAACCTAAAATGATTTGATTAAAGTTAGCTGGCCCATAAATTGCATTACCCCATTTAATGATACCTCGATCAAAATTGGCACTTGAATATATTAGTTTCAAATATTTTAATGTGTTTTAGTCTTTTTAGGCCAAATTATGCATTTTGGTGAAAATTGGTCAAAAGCCTAGTTGAAGGTTATTGGTGACTAGTTTTAGGTGTCTATAAAATGTACATATCTGATATTATGACTAGATATTATCACCATTCATTTATTGACTTGAATAGGCTTGTGTGTGAAATTGACATTTTTTTAATCAAAATGGCATGTTCTTGATTTTCATCATTTTCTCCCCAAAGATTAGAAGTGGATTATGGTATAACCCAATTATGGGCAAAGCTATAAGATCACTACTATATCGAATGTCCTAGTTCATGCAAGCCAAAAATGTATCCAATATGACCTAGATAAGGCTATCTCTTAATATTCTATTATACCAAGTAAATGAGATTCATTTAATTTCCACATGCATTAACCTAGCTTCTAGATTGAATTCATTTAGATATGTCATGATGTCATTGAATGTTTGTAAGCCCTCATTATTTTCTAATGGAGAAAGGGGAGAGTTAAAATATCCTTTTACAATCCATTTCCAATCCTCACTATTTTTCTTGAATTCTTCTAAGTCGATCCATAAATTTTTCCATTCAGTTCTAGAATTACGCGTATACACATTTAAGAAGATTCATTCCAAGTTATTGTTGACCTCCTTGAAATGAACATATATATGGTTATAATATCTGGTTAAAACTATTCCCTCATAAAATTAAGGATTCTAAAAGATATCAAATCCCCTGACAAAACCTTTTGAGATACTACTAATACTTTTATCTTTATTCTAGACATTATCTTTGTTTTTTAAAATTTTATCTTTTGGCATATTTTTTTCTTGAAGAATCAAAATATCATGTTTGTGTTTTAAGATTAAATTCCTAAACAACTTTTATTTCCTAGGTTTTTTCAACCCCTTCATGTTACATGATATGATCTACATGTTTTGGTGTTGGGAAAGAGTTTGAGGGTCCTTTGTGTACCCTTCACTACCTCCTTTTCTATTTCCTTTTTCCTAGATTTTACATTAGGTGTTATACCAAAGGTTTTCAGTTATTCTCCCACCTTTTATTTATTCTTTATTTTTCTAGTTGTCACTTGGGTCTATTATCCTTCTTGTTTCCATTTATTTTCTTTTGACTTATGAGTGGAAAATGATTGGCCTTGTTTCAGCGAGAAATGTTCTGATTTTATTTCTTTTTTTAGGAGAAAAACTATTTAGGAGACTTCTCCAAGGGAGGGGATCTCTCCTGATAGATCTACACCAATAAATCTTTCTTCCAAGCTTTGTGGTGTAAAAGGTTCCTCTAGAGAGCCACCCTCCAACATCCTAGGTGATTTTAAGGGAGTGGATACTATCACAATCTCCTTGGGGGTGATCTTAGTAAGTAATGTAATATGAATAACCTAAATCATATATCTTGTGCCAATATATCATGATTTATGTGAAAATTATGAATATGGAAAATCATATGCACCTATTTTAATAACATGTGTAAACCAAATATGTAATCTATGTAATAGTCTCATGAAATATGTTAGAATATCTCACAATCCAATGAAATATGTGGCATATGCCCCCACAATCTGATTCAATGTTATAATAGTTTGAGTAGTACCTCTAATATTTGTGTAATATTCGTATAAAATATATATAATATTTCATAATCTTATGATTTCTATGTTATATAATGTGCATATGCCCCCAATCTAAGTCAAAGTTATCAAAATATATGTAAAGCCTAAAATAATTTGTGTAGACCTATATCATTATGAAAAAATATGTGCCAAAAAATGTAAATTTATATATCTAAAAAGGCTTAATATCTAAGACAATCCACCCTATTTCAAGGCTATAGGAAACTCTTTGGGTAAATTCCTATAGATGGACTTTGCTACGACTCTATTCTCCCATATAACATAATATTGGTTTTGTTTGATGTCTCTATTTATCTTATGATCTTTATTGACTTGATTATTGAGGACATGTTATGGACTCAACTACTAGACTTTGAAAGACTCTATTTTAGGTGTCCCAAGTGTTTTAACACTAGGAATTTGAAATTATAATGTGGAAACTCCAACCAAAAAATTATTGAATCAACCTAGTGGAAAAAAACTTCCTTTGATCTCTTGACAGTATTTGGATGATTTTCATGATTCTTCAAACTCTAAGGTGGAAGCTAAGGAGGATCAAGAACCACATAACCTAAGAACTGAATCCATGGATAATATGGAGGGAAAACCTATATAGGATAGGTTTTTTATAATAATCTAAGAATACTTCTTTGAACAAATTAAATCCATAACTTATTACTTCTAAATATGTGGCACTAGAGATTGAAGAATCTTACTCAAGGGCAATACCACTTGATCTTTCAAAAGAAAAATATGATACCTTTAGAAAATTTGAAATCAATAAATATTTATCCCCAAATCATGTTGAAAATAATGAAATATGGACTGAAGTGAAGAAAAAGAAAAAAAACGTTAATGGTATAGACGATTGTTGGCATGACCCTTCATTCGGGAGGGCCTTAACTTTATGGAAGAATCATGGATGATTTGCATTGGATGTTGGTCTTAATATGTTTTAGTTATATTTATGTTGATTGGGTCTACCCATTTTTGTGTGTGGTTATGAATATTATATGTTTAGTTTTGTTTCTTGATTTTTTGGTGCAAAATATTTGTTTTTTATCTTAGTTTTTTAAGCCATGTGTGTTTGTTCCTTGTCTAGGTTTTGGGTCCCTAGTTCAAAAAACCTTGTTTTTTACCAATCATAATAAAAATATATATTTAAGGAAAGCCACAATGTATTCCCCCTTTTTGAGGTGAGAAATGAATCCTATAAATTACGTATCTTAAAAGGTAGTAGTTATAGGCATCATGTTACGTATAAAATATGTAAATAGTGTAAATCATGTAATAACATGTGTAGTACATTTCATGATATTAAGAATCCAACATCAGATTATATATGAGACATTTATATTTAGTATACAAGTGTCATGTCAAGGTATATATATCAATGATAAACACATTGGATAATCAACATAGTAATGAACATACCAATAATGATTAATAAATACATGGAAGAGTGCATGATATGTATCATGGAACTTTAAATAATAAGGTAAGTGTGTGATATAAATCATGACACTAACAAGATCTAAAAAATAAATTGTATTTATAAAACATAAAAAACAAAGTTAAGGAGACACACATGATGTTATGACCATGATGTACACACAATAAGGCACAACAATAACACTCAATGTCACACAACGATAAGGGGCCACATAAAATGTAAAATCTATTTTCACACATATAATCAAAACTATAATGTCACACAATAAAATTAAAACATAATGGATAATCAAATGTCATACAATAAATAAATTTAACAAAGGGCAAGAAAAAAATTAATAATGCATAGAACAATCAAGGATAATCTACACAATCAATATATGTCATCATTTCATATAATGAAATACAATATCTAGTGAAATACAAATATAATTAATATGAGTCATAAAAAATCATGTATAATCAATGTAAAGTAGTGTATTATGATTAGTAGAGAGAGTGATATAATAATAAAACCCATGTAGAGAAACTAACTTCCCCTAGTAAGAGATTTCCCTAATGTAGGAAAGTAACTCATGGCTATATGAAATTCCTGCATCTACATGTCCATGTCATAAATGAATTGTATTCCCTACATCTCACTCATGTACATCTTGAAACTTATATATATATATATATATATATATATATATATATATATATATATATATATATATATATATATATATATAGAGAGAGAGAGAGAGAGAGAGAAGGTGTTAAATATGATAAAGCAAAAAAATATCATATAAATAATAAATACATGTCATTTATAGTTATTTGTTTTTTATATTTTGAGTAATTTTAATTTTTTTAATTTTTTGAGCTTTTGATTATGATGCAATGCTAGATAATGGTCTTGTATTTGGGGTAGTCATATGTGGGTCATGTATCACTTAACTACAATTTATCTATTGATTCCTCTATTATATCAATGTGAAAAATAGGAAGCTCTTAGCTCATAGTAAATAAATGATCTTCATCATCACTATAATGTCAATTGTCAATATTATCAAAATTATTATAGTCATATTCTTTAATTATACTATGATATGTAAACTCAACTTCTCCATATTGTGTTTTTTTTTATTTAATTATTTTTTAATATGTTCCCTATTATAAATATCTTATATATAATTTTTAACTATAGAATATTTTTGTATTATTCCTAATAGAAGATATAGTTTCCACTTGTTTTTCTTGCTCTATAAATATTTCTTCTCTAGATATGGTAGCAATAGCACATTCATGATCATATTTAATATATTCATGATCTTACCAAGTGTGGCACCTAGTTTTCTTATCCATGATCTTCTTAAATCATCACTATATTAGGTCAAATTAGGGAATAAATAAAATTGAGCATGTTTTTGGACCAAGTGTGATAGGAAGTTGAATGGATTCAATAAATGATTTAGATGAATTAATCATATTCAAATGTTCCTCATAATATACAAGAGATTTGAGGAGTGTCATGCTACAAATATTCATTTCAATAGTGTTATCAATCAAAACATTGGTATGCTACTTTCCATCTATGATAGGATTAAGAATCAAATGTTGGGGTTATTAATTATTCAGTTTAGTTAAGCACTTAGAAGTTGTACTGGTAGAATTAGCATTTTTGGATATATATATATATATATATATACATACATACACATATATATATATACATATACATATATATACATACATATATATATATATATATATATATATACATATATATATATATATATACATACATACATACATACATACATACATATATATATATATACACACACATACATATATATATATATATATATATATATATATATATATATATATATATATATATATATATATATATATATATATATATATATATATAAACCAAGTGTGATAGGAAGCTGAATGGATTCAATAAATGATTTAGATGAATTAATCATATTCAAATGTTCCTCATAATATACATGAGATTTGAGGAGTGTCATGCTACAAATATTCATTTCAATAGTGTTATCAATCAAAACATTGGTATGCTACTTTCCATCTATGATAGGATTAAGAATCAAATGTTGGGGTTATTAATTATTAAGTTTAGTTAAGCACTTAGAAGTTGTGCTAGTAGAATTAGCCTTTTTGGATATATATATATATATATATATATATATATATATATATATATACAAAAAGGCTAATTATACCAACACAACTTCTAAATGATTAACTAAACTTAATTATTAATAACCCCATTATTAGTAATTAATTTTAGTTAACCACTTAGAAGTTGTGTTGGTACAATTAGCCTCTATATATATATATATATATATATATATATATATGTATGTATATATATTACATTTGTTCATAGGAATTTATTTTTTAATTAAATCTGATTTCCTAGTTTTCCCTTTCATAAGTAAATTTTTTTTTAATTCTTTTCTTATTTTTGTAACTTGTCTTTCAGTAATTTCTCTTTTTGTAACTTTGGTAGTTGCAACTTTTTCTGATGTAACTTTTATTGTTATAACTTTCCTTTAATAACTAGTTATTTAACAAATTTTCATTTTCCTATTGTTCTTTTTCTAATCTTTATTTTATAATTGTGCCTTTTGTGTCATTTCCTTTTATACTTGTGCCTCTTGTAATTGTTCTTCTTACACTTGTTCTCTATGATATGTAATATTAATTATAGATAATGTGCTTTAATCTAGTGGTGGTTTATGGATGTATATAATGTAGGATTACCACTATCAATAATAATTTGTGTTTTTATCTTCAAGGCACATAAATTATTTGTATGATGTACATGAATTATATGATAGACACAATATTATTTTTATTTCCTTAGAGGATGCATAGGAAGTAATGTGATCAACTTTATTCTAATACTATCCCTTAGAGTTAGTCCCATGACATGGATTTGGTGGATGGAATCAATTTATTAATATGCCCAAGCCTCAATTTCAAGTTAGAATAAAATGTGATGTGGGAGGGGGTATGGGTGTTTTATGCCAAAATTTTCTCAAGGAAGAAATAAGTAACTCATGAGAGTACATGGGACTCCACATTTATAGAAGATGTATCATCCTTAATTAAAACCTTAATTTCATTTTACATTAATGTTACCCATTTCATAAAAAAATTATGAAATATATTTCATATTTTAGGGAAAAACATTTAATTAAAATGATCATTGCTTGAATTAGAAAATATATATTGTGAATATCCATTATAGCCATCATATAATGTGCAATGTAAAGAACTAACCTGTTTAGTAAAACCATTAGTATATTTAATTTTTTTTGATAAAAAATAGTAAATAGATGTAACCTAGAAAATAATTTGAAAACATTTACACCATTTTCCTTCTAGATGGAATTTACTAAAAATAACAAATAATAAATTATGGAAACTACATACAAAATTATGGTGAACAAAACTAGGCTTTTAATTTGCTCAATATGACTAGCATAAACCTTAGATTTTTATGAAATAGATTAATTTTGATCCAAATATTATCCAATTAATTAAAAACCCTAATAGGAAAATAAACATGAAATGTCTACCAAAAAATGGGAAAACATAAAATTTCCACCTATTCAAAATGGATTTTATAAGAAATCAGGTCTAAAAATGAAACCCAAGGGCATAAATATGAAAACCCTAAAAAGAAAGAATAAACATTAACATCACCTAGAATTTGGAATTTTTATAAATAAAAGTGGGTTCACCAATATGTTTTATAGGTTTTAAGATATATCTAATCATAATCGCATAAATTTGTTGAATAAATCAGCCTGCTTAAGGTATAAAATTACAAAACAAATATGATTTTAACTAGATAAATATAGTAACTTGTGATTTATTGAAAAAACCAAAATAACGATGTACATATCTGGTTTTAGGGTCTATTCAAGGCATTGTGAGCCTAAAATCATTAAAAATTTATTAAAAAAAATATGAGTGCTTAGATATGGAAATAGAGAGTTTGTAGGCACCTGGACAAATTTGCTCTCTAAACACCTACATAGTCATCAAACTATATACTATTCTATGTAAATATCTTATGGAATTTTTCAATTTTTTATAGTTTCACTTGTTTCATATGTGTATGATGAGGTTTCTTGTATATTTATATTTATGTGGGTCTATCTGATTATACTTGTTTGCCTTCTCTTTGATTGAAACCCTTGTTGTGCACTATAAGACAATTGTAAAATGGGACAATAAGTGTAAGGGCATGGTTGATATAACCTTAGCCACCCATTGTGTTTAAGTATTACCTACACATTTAGTACTTTGAATATGGAATCAATATGTAGTTATCCCACCTAGTTAAGTGTGTTTAATCATGTTTATGTTAATATGTTGTGAAATCATGTATATGGATTTTAATATTTGGTCATTTATGGTTGACATTATAAACACTATTCAGATTTAGCTCATGGATTTATCATTTGAGGGGTTTTAGAATTGGAATAATTAAGGAGGTTATTCTCAATGTGTATAATGTTTTCTAGTGATATCTAGATGCTTGACAAAAATTTGATTAGGCTTGATTTAATTATATAGCTAATTATTTAGGTGATTTATTCTAAAACAACTCATGAAATGTGTGGGATGACCCTTATATATGATTTTAATTTTTGAAACTAGATGTTAAAGGGAGCGGAGATAATTCCACTCTGAGTGGACAATTTCATGGAAGTGAACGTATCTTAGAGGAAAAAACTTATCCAAAAACTAATAAAAGTGGCATGAGGCTAAGAGATATCATTAGAATGATATATATTTGTTTGATAAAATTATTAATAAAATATCATGTGATGATAATGAAAATTTTGAAGGGTCAAGACCATATATTAGACAATGGATAGATAAATAGCAAATAAGAGTCATGATGTAAGCATAAGTTAATTATGGTATGGTTTGGTTCAATTATACATTTTCAAGTTCCTAATACTAAATATAACTATCCACATTATTAAATATCAAGTGAGTCTATATAAGAGCATCCTAGAATCCTAGATAGACATTTTTTATATCTTATATCTCTAATTTACACTCCCAAGATAATACCAGTAATTTCTAGACAATTTCACTTGGTTACTACTAATAGTGTCCATGTGCACTAACCAAATAATTTTTGTATAAGGAAGTCTCCATTAGGTCATCCTAGACATGTTTCATGGATTTTTAATAGTGAGAAATAATTAGGAGTTATATATAAATCAATTCTCAAGTTTATATTCACTTGGTAATTTTAACGTACATCTTGACAAATATTAATAACCTTGAGAAAAAATCTACAATACTATGAGATATTATCATAAAGGCATAAAAACATGAAAACCTCTCAAAGTATTGGATTTAGAGATAGGTTTAAATACATGTGTTTTTTTTGCACAACATGTCTTAATTCTTCTAAGAATTAGGGATCCTCTTTTTCCTTTTATAGCCACTCGCATTTACACTCATGTCTGTTTGGTCTCAACACTCTTAAGTTACTTTCATGGTTCATATCAATAGGTAATAAATCTATTACTACTAGAAAGACCAAGTTCATGTGATAAAACTTCATATATAACACTTGGCGTGAAAGTTGAGTCTTGACCTCCCAATTTTCATTAAATCCTAGTTTGCTTAGCTCTCTTAGCCTACTCTAGGAGGTAATCTTAGTTTTAGTGACATTCTATCTCCTTAAAACCATCTCATTCTGATGACCAAGTCTAAAAAGTAGAGTTTCATATGTAACACTTGACCTCAAAATGGAGTTTAGTTGTGCTTACACTCGCTTAGTTGTATTACTTGCTTGCTCTCTCAAATCCCTATAGTTAATTTAAGGGGCTATTTTTATTTTTATGCCTATCAAGCTCATGATACCTATCCCATTCTATCAACCATACTTCTTTAGATAATTTTCATGTTTTACTCTTTGAGAAGAAATGCAATTTTGAGGAACTTATCCCACTTACGGGGTCCCTAGTATAGGTATTCTCTTAATTTCTAAGGCCTCTTAGTTCAATTTAGAGGTAAAATTGATTTTTGTGCCATTTAAAATCCTTAGAACTATCTTGGTGAGAAGACCATCTTGTGTGATTCATTTTAACATTTTACACTTGGTCTCTAGATGCATTTTTGATAGACTTTCTCCTTATAAAAAATCTATTTGCAAAAGTTACTTCGTTTCCTAATTAAGTCTACCTATAGGTGGTTTCTAAAAATCTTGAGTTATAGACTTAATTAGTATTTAAACCCTTGATTAGGTATTTCAGGCCAAACTCTACAAGTTCCAATTGTAATCAAACATTTTCCCTCCATATATGTCTTCATTTTAATAGGTTAAGTCTTGTATATCTAACCAAGATTCAAAGCCTGATTAGGTATAGGGCATTCAATAGTGCTTATTATTTTCTAGTTAATAAATTAATCCCACGTATATCCTATTTTATATCATATAACAACATAGTTCTATTTGATGTTTCCAATCCCACATAGGTCTATGTTGGAATGGATGGTAGGCATAGTGTATTTTAGGACTTTTGTCTTGATTAAGTCTTAGGGGCTAGGTTTTAGTTTAGTGTTGGTCAGGGTTTAAAACCCTAACTAGGTCTAAGATATGTGGGATGGGGATATTCAGTGTTAGGTTTTTTCACTGACTAGGTCCCAGGGATCCTCAAAAAATTTGTACAAATCTAACCACAAATCAAACAACCTGAATAGGTCAAGGCTTGCCAGAAAACCAAGGCATAGTGTTAAATAATGATTGAATCCCAATTATAATGACAAAACACAAATCAAAAACTCATGATGCATTTTAGGGATATAGACCCCTAATTAGTTATGGGCCCAAAAATTTTAATTTCCCACCAATATACCATTTTTATTCGGATTGTATGGACCCAATTAGATCTATTTGGAGTGTTGTGGGACCCATAGTGATTTTTTGATGATAAATTTTGATCCTGATGTCAAGTTTTTGAACCATTTGATTTTATAAACAGATGACTCTAATGGGGATGCATCAATACTTAAGAATGCCTATTAGGGTAAAGGTTTTTTCAAATTATTGTTAAGTCAAAAAAGTGCATGTCAACCCAAAATTAGAATCCTAGGGTCCATTTTTCCCCACCAAGTTGCTTGGATTGCTTGTCACTCTAGGGGACATAAATTTCACCATAATATTAAGTTTTATAAATCACTTACATGATCATAAATATCTTTCCACTGAGAAAGTTTTAGTCCCACTAACTTCACCTAATTTATCTTGAGTCAAAAATTGATAGTAACTAAGTTTTTCACTTTCTTGACCCAAATAGGTGAACTAAGTTCCTTTTTAGACATCCTAATGGTATTTCATCCATAACTTATTCCCTATTAACCCATTATCAAAACCATCAAATTCATTAGAAATTAAAATCTAATGCATACATATCAGTGCCTCTAGTTTTCTAAAATTTCTCCTATGCAGTGACATTTTAAATGTTTAAGTTTATAAGTTGTCTATGGAGATTTTAATTGTGAAAGGTAACTTATTTTTTAATCTTTTTGTAGGCTAAAATGGAGTAAAAATTCAAATTTTTGGGATTAGAAAATAGAATGAGCATTTAGGTAGGAAATGAATTGATGAAAAGTCTATACACAAGCCAAGCCTTGCCCATCACAATGTTTGGATTTTTTAATCCAAAATGCTCAAAGTTAATCACTTTTGTTTCAAGTTTATCTTATCCCTCTTTTGTTTACATTTTTTTTGGAATTTTTTTACTAAATTGATTGTAATTATATTCAAACATCTTTCTATTTTAAGTCATTATTATAATTAATGGAAGCTAGGAATATTTTTTAACATTGCCTATGCATGGAAATGGTGGTGATTTTTTCTTCTTTTCTCATTTTCTATTTCCTCAAACTCTCACACTTGCTCTATTGATGGTTATGCACACATTATCCAAGTGAGGGTTTAGTTTCATGTATGTTTACAATTAAAATGGATAGATTTTACTTCATATTAATAGGGTTTATCTCTCTTTTCTTTTTATCTTTTGTATTTTTTTATCAAATCTAATTAAACTATGGTTTCATTTGATAGCAATTTATTTTTAATCATTTATCTCAATTTTTTGTTTTGTTTTATTTCCACTCTATTTCTGCATTATTAAATGACTAAATACATGGGAATGAACAATTATAGTTATAATTTTAACTATTCTTTTAATATAAATCCACAATTTTTTATTTGGGTAAATATACACATGTGCTTTGTTATTTTTTCTCTTTTTATTAAATCCCATTTAAACTATATGCAAATTCATAATTATAATATAGTTTGTTCAATAATCTAGGATATTATAATATTACACCACCAATAGGCCCCTTAATTGGAACTTTTATAGTGCACAACTAAGTGAAGATCAATGCAAGGTGACCTGATAGATATAGAACTTGGGGAGACTCACCTCTATAGGAATCCTTTTAGGAGAGCCTTAAAGAACTTCATCACCTTGAGAGATTAATGTTGGCATTATCATTATAAATGACACATCAACAATTTTTATGATAGGAGGGATGCCAATATACACAAAAATGCTTTTTTTATAAAAATATAAACTTGAACCTTTACGAGCATTTCCCACACTCAATTATTTAGAAAGCTAAATTGGAAAGAAAATGAAGAACCACTAGATCAAAGTCTATTAGTGCTGAATTTCAATTGTTAGAGCTCACTAATCATCAAAAACTAAAATAAAACAAAGTAAAAATTAACAATAGATAAATCCACTTAGATAGTAGCTTTCCTACACCATAGTTCCATTCGTCAATCCATTTGATACCACTCAAAACTCATTAATGGTAGTTAATCATACTTATCTTGGTGTAGTTGGATTCCCTTTGAATGTTCCAAAGCCTACCAATGACTTACCAAAGAATCTCAACAAATTTTTCCCAAAGTACATACCTAATGGGATTCAAACCATAAAAGAACATATTTAGGCATTTAAAGATGCCCTTATCCAAAATTATGTTAAATATGAAGACATTTTTTGTCACCTATTCCTTTTTTTTTTGGGAGAGGTTACTTAATATTTGATACCTTAGATTTCCAAATGGGCTTATCATCTCTTGGGGTGATTTAGAAATGGTGTTTACCAATCACATTAGGCTACCCATTGATCTAGCTATCATATACCATCACTTTTTTTCTACTTGTAGTGAACCAAATAAACTGATGAGTGTCTTGAATGCATGTTTCCACAAGATATATCAAAGTGTTTAACCCTAATTTGGATTGTGTAATACTTAATTGGATAAAAGGGTTAAGAATATATAAATGATAGGGAACAAGGGTCAATATAAAATTTAATATAAACCAATTAATGTGTTAAACTTGGATGTACTATATGTTAAATTTATAAAACTAAGATAGGTAATTGATGGAAAATATAGCTATGATAGATATATAAATGATAAAATAAAGTAATTACCTATTTATGGTTCTAACATAATGTTGTATTTGGTATAATTAGGAAGTAGATAGGAACATAGTTCTAGATCAATCATCTAGTTCTTGATATAGTGCCTCTGTCTCTCTAGACACTTGCATTAGCCTAGGATAATTGAATCGACACTAGCATCTGAGTTTGATGCTAGTATCCTATAGAGTAATTTCTTACTCTACATCGTATTTAATTGATTTTGGATTTGAACACTATAATTTTGGTTCCTGTGCATCTGGAATGAAGCTATAGAGTTTTGGAGGAAATGATGGGTTCATTTTTGCCTAAGTGTCAAAATGCAGTGAAATCTACCAAGTGTCATCCTTAGAGCATGGTCCCTATTTGCCTCTTTTGTTTTTTTCACTTCAATTTTGGATTAAGTATTGGATTCAAGTGGGAGCCACCAAGTGTCACTTTCTGGGAGATGAAGATTGATAGCTGGTGACTTCCGAGGACCCTTTTATAGCTTTACAGAGAACCACGGATTACGCCACATACCCAATAGCAGAGAGAGTGGAAAACACTAGATAGCAATTGTGAAGGTCCTAAATTACCCTTTTTTACAAAGCAAAAGAAGCCACCACATGTCGTCATCTAGGAGACTTTGGTCTAACACTTTCATTTAAAGCACATAAAGGCATCTTTTCATTTTGATTAAGTACTGAAGGTAGTGGAGGCTGTCGAGTGTCACTCCTTGGGTCCCTCTCTATTCCATTACCAAAGAAAGTGAAAGGCACCATAGACCACCAAGAGGAGAAGTAGAAGATGCCATGTATCTTCCTAGGAGTAGTGGGGGTCACCACATGCCAACCTTTGAGAAACTACCATGAGCCTAATTGTCGAATGAAGATTGTGGTGGGTCTCAAATGATATTTTAAAGGACCGAGGAAGTGCTGAGTGTCAACAAGTGAAGACTACCACGTGCATCCATCCTTTCTTAAGGGTTGCTAAGGCAAAGAATGCACTGAGTTATGTTTCAATAAAGTTGTAAAGTATCGAGGAAATGGGCTGCAATAGGTGTCAAAGGTGGAGCATCCCTCAACGACATATAAAGAAAGTGGAAGTGACCAAGTGTCATTCTCTACTGCCTTCAAGATCAAAAAGAGATAAATTTAATAAATTGACTAAGTGTCCTCATGTCCATCTAAACTACTACAATAGAGATGGAGGGAAAATAGGTGGAAGTTATTCTTGGTAGATAAAACAGTGCACCAAGTAGATATTTAGGGGCTTACAAGCATTAAAGATGTTGTCTATTTGTCCCCTAATAGTAGAGGTAGAGTAGATAGTTGAGTGACCAAAGAGGTGAGGGAATGAGTAATTTTAGGTGCAAAGAGAGGTACTAGACATGGATTGCCATGCCGTAGTCAGGGCAGTTCCTGATAAGACCAAAATGCATCCAAGGTATTGAATGCAATGTCTATTTTGTCCCTTGTGAGTGAAGGACAGAGTGGAATTGTGTGGGGAAGAGAGTGATCAAAAGAGACATCCAAGGCTATATAAGAAGAATTGTAAAATCTAAAGGTGGAAGGGGGAATTTTCTCATAGTTTAGACTTCCTGTAATTTTGACCAGTAATATCATTTGCTCATCTTAATTTTCTTAAGTTATAAAGTTTATGTAATCGTGCATGTTTATGTGCCCTTTATGTGGCCAAATGAATTAAGGAAATTTAAGCTCCATGCCTTGGTTGGTGTTATTTGTGTCACTTGCAAATTAGTCTATTATGTAGATTTTCTAGTGTTGTGATTGGAAATGTTATTCGCTTTTGTCTCATTTTCTAGAGTCTAAAGTTCTACATAACTGTGTGTGACTTCTATGCCTCTTATGTGAGTGAAGGATTCTATTAAGAAGATTGAACACTATGCCTTTGTTGACAATTCCTATATCTTATAAAAAGACTCCCCTGTTGTGAGCCTATATTTCTATTATTTAAATCTTTTACATTGATCATGTACTTGTCTGCTCTTAAATGTAATTGAACTATATAATAGTCTCATTGTGCTTAGGTTAGGATTAGGATTACACTCAGGTGTATCACCATAATTAAGTTTTAATTATTGCATTTTGCATTTCTATTTAGTCTCCTATCCCTTTTCCCCAACACCTATAAAATAGAAGAGACTAGCTTCTTTAAAACCTAGAGGTTATTTCAAGCTGCATTAGTCCCACATCTTAAAACTTCCCATTGTTGATTGGTTAAGACCTAGTGCAATTTTATGCCATCAATAGTTTTTGGCACTCTTGCTGGGACAGATCTTTCAAGAAGTTGAAGAATTTTGGTGGTTCTTCAGCCAATTATCCTTTGGAGGTTTTCATCAACACCAACAACAACTCTGAGTCATCAGATGATCAAGCAGTATCATCAAGAAATCCCTTTTGGTATGTATAACTCTGTAACTCATAATTATGAGTCTTATTCTCCTTGTATATTTAATCAAGAACAAGCTTCTCCTAGAATCATGTCAAGAAACAAGGATGCAGATGGTTATGAGCTATACCAATCTTATGACCAGTCTCCCCGATATGCCACATATCATCCTCAGCCTAACCTTATTTTCACCTTCAAAAAAGCATTGTTGGGTTTCAAAAAATATGTATTAGAGCTTGACAGTAGAAGCGGATATGGCCAAGAAATTCCTTGTCATATCATCCATCAAGTGAGGGAAGCAATAGACCTGATAAAAAATGAGTGTGATCCCATTGAAAGGGAAAATTGGCAAGAGCTTACATATGAGATGCTAGAGGTGTGTGGGTTGATTGCATTTCTAGAAGAAAAGCTAAGCATCCTTGAGAAACATCTTCATCAAGCCTATCAACCTACACATTCATATGCCACCCTCACTCATGAGCAGGGTCAAGCCTGCCAAGATCACTTCCCCAATAATGCAAAACCTATGATAGTAGCAAGGGAAAAATATCTCAATCACTCACTTTCCTCTCAAGCCCCTTCCACCCTTTCTCAAGAGGCTTCTTGTTTTCCATCATAGCCTTCTTCTTCATCCCTTTACAGAGAAGAATATGTTCTAAAGGAAGCAATTGAATATGCAAAAGAGTACACTCAATTCATGGCTAGTCAAGAGGATTCCATAAGAACAGATGAGGAGGAAGTCACCATAGATTCCCCCTTTGATGAGCAAGAGGATAAGCCACAAGCTTTTTCCTTAACTTCAGATGAGGAGGAGATCATTTCTAACTTCTTCCTCACTTTGCAAGAAGACATGAAGGAATATGGACACTCCCTTGATCAAGTCATTGAAATAGATGACACTATCCTACAAGAAGGCTATGGATTGGTCAAAAATGGAGAAGACAACTGTGAGGCTCAACTGAGTATATAGAAGTGATACCAGCTTTTAGATTCATCCTTTCTAGAGGATATAGTCATGGCAGAGCATGATGATGAAATAAAGCTGGAACTTGAAGAAGATAAGCTAGAAGACAAGGAATATCAAAAGGCATAGAGTGAAGAACCAATGGCCAATAATTTCTTGATGACACCTGAAAACATGAAGAACCAACATTTGACAAGAATTCAAGGACAAGAAGAGTTATTAAGTGTTGAATACATGTTTTGCTCAAACTCGTTTGGGTGTAGACAAATTCGTATGGCTGGTGTAGAGGACATTCAATCAAAGGTATACCCATTGCAATCACTAGTATGGCAACACAAGTTGTCTTGTCATAAAGACGACTTTGGAAAGTTCATTTTTGATCTCAGAGGGAAATAAGGATTTGTAATTAATGTAGTTAGGTAGTTTCCATTCCTGCATTGCTTCATTTTGTTTTCTTGCTTTCCCACTTTTCTTTTAAAATAAGCATTTTAAACGCAGAGTCGGCATCTTAGGAATTCTTTAAATTCTTTAAATTTTATTGCAATAAATGCTTCCCCAAAATCTTTGAGATCTCTAAGGTACCTTGCACCACATAGCATGTCTGCCTCACTATTTCCTGAAGATTGAGTAGGATTTGTTAATGATCACCTAAAATTAATGCCATTTTGGGACTTAATAGGCCCATAAATACCCCCTTAGCAAATTTTAAAGTTTACAACTCTCAAGCACTCTTACGAAAATATCTTGCTCATTGTGATTGTTAGCCTCTAGTGAAAATTGTTTTAGCAAGTGTGTTTTTTGAGTAAAGTTCATACCAGGTATCATACAAGAAATGTAGAGATGGCAGGAGCATCATCATCCCAATAAATAATAGGAGCACCCAAATATCTCGATAGGTTGTTGGCAAGTAAATCATATGTTGTAGCTCTTACGTAACCACCAAGAAGCTACCTGAGAATAAAAGCTTTGAGAGTCAGCCAGACCAGTGACCCATCCAAAGTAAGGGACTATGCAGATGGAATTATGGACCCAATTCTGCAAGGAGCTAGTGGCAAGAACATTTGAGAAGGGGCACACCAAAGGTGCCTACAGAGAGCCAAGGTAAGGCAATATGAGACATTTGATATGACGATCTAGACCTCATAATTGCCTCAGTTCATCATCCCAACTGTGCACCCATGCCTAGATATAATCGAATTATGTGCAGATCTGCTTCATCCAGAATCTCACACCATTTAGCAAGGCCCATTCATGTTGCAAGTTAACCCACAAGCTATTAGGGCTATGCTTGACCTATGATACGATGATACTACCACCTTCCCCACCATTGATAGGATGTAGAGGATGTGCATGAATGTCAACACTCAGACCAGGTTCTTGAGGTTAGAGTTACAAATGATTGATGGTGACATAATGGTGCCTATGCTCCCCACTTAAAGGACTCAGTTCACACCCGCCAGCCAAGATGCATTATCGATAATGGCTCTCATCTTCAACATGAAGGATGATGTAGTGGTATACACAGAGAAAATGACCATCCTCTTCAGGCTGAAAATGATCGATAGGATGTAGGAATATCGTCTTGACTTCTCTAAACACATCACCTTCTCCATGATCGAGTAGCTAACCTAGTTCAGGGCACAAGGGATATTCAGGTATTCCTCCTTTTTGCCATCTCATTCTGCACCAAAACCCCAACCTTTTCTCCCAATTTATAAATTTGAACCTATATGACCCAGCCTTCAATCCCCAAAGAACCATCCCTATATCTGTATCGACACATAATTTATCAAAAACTAGTGACACATATGATTTTTAGGAGCTACTTGTCACCCCTATCTTCCATTGCCTTAGCCCCAAGCTTGTTATAAATAGGTTATTCCTAAGTGTCACCAACCTCTTGGTTAGCTATCCCATCCCATATGATTTCTATTTTGGGGCCCATCACACAATCATCAAGGTCCATGGATTTTGTGGGGAGCTACTGTTGCTACCAAGGGTTTTGACTCTTTGATTAGCCTTCCTAGAAATTGCTAGGTAGGTGTCAATAGTTGACAATGAATATAGCTCTGAGAAGAAGAAAAGGAGGATGTACAATCTCCCCTAGATGGTAGGCAAGATAAGCCTAGAAGCCAAAGAAGTTGAGACCATGCTGCTGAGGAAGCTGACCTCCCTAAGCTTCCTATTAATCGAAGACAAGTGGGTTTATGACCCAGTAGATTACATAGCATCCGTAGTGAGGACAAACTAAATTGGAGCCAAGATTGTGCATGAAAGCTGCCCCTATTGGGAAACTAGGAAAAATCCTATGGAAGACACCCCTGGTCTCTATGTTGAGTTAACAGACCTACCCCTCCCACCGAGTAGGCCATGGGAGACCTTCTATGACAAACAAAGGGATTATGATCCCAAGGCAAGGATGACCTTTGGTTTGAGAAGGATGCTAAGAAACAAAGGTTGGGATGCAGAAAAAATTAAAGCCTATTGGAAATATTGGCAAGAAATTTCCTAGACCACCCATACTTTTAGAGGTGTGGACTCAGATGAAAGGTGGGAAGAACTTTGGGATGAATGGCATCCATCCCCTATTTCTAGCCTAGACACAAGCCAAATGCTAGCACTTGGGGTGGAGCAAGTAGTAGAAGCAGGACCCAACCAATAACTATAGACTTCAGGGCAAGCTGCAGCTACCAAAGAATAGCAAAGAAGTGTGCCATCCTCACCACCAAGGCTCACCCCTCAGGTGGAAGTAATTGAAGTCCCCAATTCCCCTCATGTGCCATCAATAACAATAGAGGTGAAAGGGAGACAAACGTAGCCAGAGGTGGAGACACCTAAAAAAAGGAGGATGGTACAGTTCTAATTAGACCCAGAGGAGGAAGAGGAGCCTTCATAGTGCCCAGTGTAGGGCACTACAACTTCTCCCCAGGTAAGCATTTCTCCTCCCCTACCCTCTCAATCTATCCCCCACCCTACCAGCATAACACCTCTACCCAGTCAGATGACATCTCTTGCCACTGTTGCCATTCCCATATCATAAGCCACCCCATCATTGGTGCCCTAAGCCCTCACATTACCCCATTTCCCCCCCTCCATTCCCAGAAAGATACCTCTACAGCTCACCCCTACCCAGCTAATGGCTCTCCAGTACAACCTGCCACAAGGATTTCCTTTCGTAGGGGGACATATTGCATTCCCTTCCACCTTCTAGATGCAGGTTGATGCTACTAAGAAGGCAAGAGAAGCCCAATTGGAGAAGAAGAGGAGTAAAGAGAATAAAGCACTGGTGGTCCCCCATTTGAGGTCACAATTCCACCCCATTCAATAGCAGCTGATGGTGACCCATTTGTCACCCAACGTTGCCAGGTCGAGTGAGCAAATGTAGCTAGAAGACTATACCATGAATGCAGTGGCCATTGATATGTCCCTATTCAAGCCTCAAGATAGAGTCGAGCTACTAATTGAATCCACTTCTATAGTCATAGAATATTACTTGAAGAAATCAAGGAGATTTCTAAAGATGGAGGCCAATTTGGCCCAGGAGAAGGCAAACTATAATAGTTTGGTCAAACAAATAAATAGGAAAGATAGTGAGATAGCTAGTCTAAAAAAATAGTTGCAAGATATTATTTCCCTCCAGAATCAACAGGCAATTCAAGCCCAAAATGATTCATTGAAGATGGAGCTTACACTTGTAAAGGATGTAGCAACATCTCTAAGATACGAAAATGCAACATTGTAGGGAAGATTTGAAGGACTCCAACTACAGGTTACCCAATCACAACAAAGGCTATTGGAAGAACAGAATAAGGCTATGACTTTTCAAGCCCAGCTCCAAGATGAGCAATAGAGGACCATGCAACTAGTAATTGAGCTGGCCAATAGGCAAAGAGGTGTCAGAGTCATGCAGATGGTGAAGGAGCTCTATGAGTCAGCATGGGCAAGAATCTCCTAAGAGATTATCCAGCTCAGGCCACTTTTCACCTTCCTACACAATGCATAGCAACTATGCAAAAGGGTAGAAAATCTAGTGTAAAGCATTCTGGCCATGATCTCCTAGAGAGTCATGAACTCTCATTCATTATTAGAGAAGCTCTACAACTCAAGGGATGTGATATTGGCAATCATAGGGATCCCTAATATAATGGCTGCCATGAAATGGATAAATGAAGAGCTCAATCACAATGCTGCAGCCAATAGTTGCAAAAGTTGTCTCGATGTCATGAAGGAAGGCACCAGTGAGATGAGACAACACAATGAAGATTTGGTGTAACTAGGCTTGCCTTCCCCATTTCTAGATGCAACGATGGTCCTGATGGCCGATTAACTTCAACCATTATTGCTAGCTAAACAAAGGGATCAGATAGTTTTCCAAAGCTTGCAGGACGATTCCTTAGCCTCAGAGGTCAAGACTATTCTAATTCCTATTTTCCAGCTAGAATCTAAGCTAAAAGCCACTGCCCAGGTTTTGTAAACCTTCTCACATAAAGATCTCATTAGCTTGGACCTAGCTTTTGATGAGTTGTAGAGTAAGCAAGGATTATCCAACCATGAGTGGTCTATCTTCCAGATAGCTCTTTTGGAGCTGTAAGTTTTGAAATTTTAATCGAGTGGGAGTTAGGTTATTTTTGAGCAGGCTCAAAAGCCCTAGTGGTCACTAATAACTATAGAGTAATTTATTACTCTATGTCGTATTCAATTTATTTTTGATTCAAACACTACAATTTTGGTTCCTACACATCTTGAATGAAGCCACAGAGTTTTGGAGCAAAGGATGGATTCATTTTTGCCTAAGTGTCAAAATGCAGCAAAAACTACCAAGTGTCATCCTCAGAGCATGGTCCCTATTTACCTCTTTTGTTCTTTTTCACTCCATTTGTGGCCTAAGTATTGGATTCAAGTGGGAGCCACCAAGTGTCACTTTTTGGGAGACAAAGATGGACAGCTAGCTACTTTTAAGGACCCTGTTATAGATTTTTGGAGAACCACAAATCGTGCCATGTACCCAGTAGCAGAGAGAGTGGAGAATGCCAGATGGAAATTGTGGAGGTCTTGAATTACCCTTTTTGATGAAGTAGTGGAAGCCACCATGTGTCGTCATTTGGGAGACTTTGGTCTAACACTTTCATTCAAAGCACATAAAGGCATCTTTTCATTTTGATTAAGTACTGAAGGCAGCGAAGGCTACCAAGTGTCACTCCCTAGGTCCCTCTCTACTCCATCCCCAAAGAAAGTGGAAGGCACCATATACCACCAAGAGGAGAAGTGGAAGATGCCACGTATATTCCCAGGAGCAGCAGGGGTCGTCACGTGCCAACCTCTGAGAAACCATCGTGAGCTTAATTATCGAATGAAGATTTTGGTGGGTCCCAGATGATATTTCAAAGGATTGAGGAAGCATCGAGTGTCAACAAGTGAATACTTCCATGTGCATCCATCCATTCTTAAGGGTTGCCAAGGCAAAGAATGCACTGAGTTATGTTTCAATAAAGCTACAAAGTATCAAGGAAGAAGGCTGCGACATGTATCAAAGGTCGAGCATCCCTCAAAGACATATAAAGAAAGTAGAAGTGACCAAGTTTCATCCTCTGATGCCTTCTAGATCAAAAGGAGAGAAATTTCATAAATTGACTAAGTGTCCTCGTGTCCATCTAAACTGCTACAACAGAGATGGAGGGAAAATAGGTGGAAGTTATTCTCGATAGATAAAATAGTGCACTAGGTAGATTTTTGGGTGCTTACAAGCATTGAAGATGTTATCTATTTGTCCCCTAACAATAGAGGTAGAGTAGATAGCTGAGTGGCTAAAGAGGTGAGGGAATGAGGAACTTCAGGCACAAAGAGAGGTACTAGACATAAATTGCCATGCCACAGTTAGGGTAGTTCCTGATAAGACCATAATGCATTCAAGGCATTGAATGCACTATTTATTTTGTCCCTTACGAGTGAAGGATGGAGTGGAATTTCATGGGAAAGAGAGTGATCAAAGGAGACATCCAAAGCTATATAAGAAGAATTGTAAAATCTAAATGGGGAAGGGGGAATTTTCTCATAGTTTAGACTTCCTATAATTTTGACCAATAATATCATTTGATCTTGTCTTAATTTTCTTAAGTTATAAAATTTATGTAATCATGCATGTTTTTGTGCCCTTTATGTAGCTAAATGAATTAAGTAAATTTAAGCTCCATGCCTTGGTTGGTGTTATTTGTGTCACTTGCAAATTAGTCTATTCTATAGATTTTCTAGTGTTGTGATTGGAGATGTTATTTGCTTTTGTCTCATTTTCTAGAGGCTGAAGTTCTACATAACTGTGCATGACTTATGTGCCTCTTATGTGAGTGAAGGATTCTATTAATAAGATTGAACACTATGCCTTTGTTGACAATTCTTGTATCTCAGCAAAAGACTCCCCTATTGTGAGCCTCTATTTCTATTATTTAAATCTTTTACATTGATCATGCACTTGTCTGATCTTAAATGTAACTGAATCATATAATAGTCTCATTGTGCTCAGGTCAGGATTAGGATTACACTCAAGCACATCACCATAGTTAGGTTTCAATTCTTGCATTTTGTGTTTATGTTTATTCTCCTATCCCTTTTCCCCAACACCTATAAAATAGAAGAGACCAGCTTCTTTAAAACCTAGAGGTTGTTTCAAGCCACATTGTCCCATAGCTTGAAACATCCCATTGTTGATTGGCTAAGACCTAGCACAATTTTACACCATTAACATATCCTATATGGAATATATATTCAAATAGTAGGTGACCACCTAGATGATTTTTGGTTTGAATTCACATTCACTCTAGTGTATTTAGATATGGATCATGAACTATCTCTCCTAGTGAAATCACAAAACCCTAACTTTTGATATTTAATGTGACCTTCAAGAAAATGTGTTAGTGGGCACATAGTGTCAACCTAACCCACAATGACCCTACCATTAAAGGTTGCTTCCTACATAGCCAATAATTTAGAAGAGGGACTTATAGTCATGTAGTTCTCCCTTACATGTTGGCTTATGTGTGAATAATGTAATCTATGCAAAAAAAGTATAATAGTGACCTATCTTGTAACTAGGAAAATATGAACTTATGACTATTCCTTTAGTAATTCAGACCTATAGTTGGGTTTTTCCTTTGACTGATGTTAGAATAAGGTATATTAAGAAAAAATTTGGTAACTTGAGTTCTATTTTAATCTGATTACTAGGTGAGAAATGAGTGAGGGTTAATAATGTGTTTATACCAATCTTATCAAGAGATAACTTATATTAAATCACTTAGGCTAACTATTGTAATAATTTCATTTACAAATTGGATGACTTGAGGGCACTAAACACTTTTGTCAAGGTAGGATAGTAATGTTGATGTTATAGTTTGTCCTAGATGTTAGTGTCTAGGAAGAAGGAGGGCAGGCACAGGCTCAAAACTTGTAGAGGTATGAGACAAGTACATTTTAAACATTATGGGAAAGGTGGGAAGTTTATGTCATCAATGTAAGGTTGGTCAAACTCATAAATAATCTAAGGGGCACAAGATAAAGTAGATGTGAGGTTTGTGGAAGTAAGGCATGTATAGAACTAAGAGTAACAATTAGGGTTTACATTTACCTAGTGTACAAGATTGAGGTGTTATAAAATTAAAAAATATCATCTACATCCCACCCTTTAATCTACTAATGAAATTTCTACTTTTAAGAAAAGGAATAATTACCTAGGTTTGTATGCACACCTTATCTTTTCTTGAGTTTAATTTGAGTTCTTTGTTAGAGCTAGATTTGAGTGTTTTATTGGTGATTGGCCTACAACAAAGAGCATGTTACAGTGTATAATTAGTGAATATGATCTAGGCCAAAATTATTTAAAATGGATTGAAATTGAAAGGGCAAGGTTTTAGGAGTACTCTTGTCTATCGATGTAACTAGCTTGCCCATTAGAAAGTTGTTTTTGGAAAAGATGTATCATTATAAGGATCTAAAAATGAGATTAGGATAAATATAGATAAATAATTATAGTACATATATCTAAGGAGATCAATATAAAGAGAGAGAGGTTGGAAGGCACATGCCCCCATCTTTAAAACCAAGTTAGTGGCCACTTGATAGTTGATTTTATTTCAACTATGTAAACCAATGATACTCATAACCTAGTGAGTTTGGATGCTCAAGTACAAACTAAAAACTTGGCAAGATTGAGTGATTTAATCACCTCAACCATGTTAAAAGGTGAACCAAGTACTATAGTAGTTTGTCTCATTAAAATCCATATAAGTCTACATGGTATCAATATGTGTGATAGTTTTGGAATTTTAATTTGATTTATACTTTTTAATATTAGGCACATGTTTCATAGCATATGCACCTTATATTTGTCTCATGTAGAGAATTATGCCCCAATTGTGTATCAAAATCATATAACTATGTGTTTTAGACAATTATAAAAACTACGTGTGGAGGACATGCTTAAAAATCATGCCTCGACTATACATGGATAAATATGAAACTAATATAAATATCAATGTGGAGGACATGTTTTTAAAACATGCACCCACTATAAACTAGAGATGTTAAATACTGATTAGGTGTGGATAACATGCTTCCAAATCATTCCCCCACTAAATTTGTGAATAGATATAAGTACCATGATGAATAAATGTGGATAATATGCTTTAAAATCATGCCCCCATTATAATTTGGAAACTATGAAAGTATGGAATCCATGTCCATATGACATGTCCCTGCTAAATCTACAAACTAATGTAACTACCATATATTGTGTGAGTGTGGAGAACATGTTTCCAAAGTATGCCCCCACTAAATCTTATAACTATGAAAATGTGGAAGCCATGTCACCATGACATTCCCATACTAATATTCCCCCCATTGAGGTGAGGGAAAAATAGTATCTACTAGTTAACTCACCTCAAAAGGGTAAGACAATTGTAAATAAATGAATGTAACCATGTATCATATACAAGGAAACATGTATAGGTAAATGTCTCATTTAAGTTCATATAACCAATGTGATCAAATTTAGGCCTAATATTCATTATAAATATCATGGAAACATCTAGATAATAAAAATATAATCTCAACAAGCAAATAATCACACACACAAGATCACTCAAAAGCAAGTCAAAAGGTAATGGCCCAAGGATATGACAAATATGGAACATGTTGAAATGCCACAAAATCAAATGGATAACCTAGTCAAATATCCAAAAAATCAAGGATTGGCATATTAAAATGTCCAAAAAATAAAACATAGGTGCATGGGCCATTTACAACAATGCATATACAAATACTTGAAAAAGAAAGATAATGGCAAGGCAAAAACTCAAGGAAATGTGTAAAGTAAAAGCATAAACAAACAATATAAACATGTCATAGTGTCCCATGGGTTAGAAAATGTTAATTACATAGCATATTAAGTACCATGTATAATGCATAATCATGGATAATAGGCATGCATAAGTACATATGTAATCTCAAACATGATAGTGTAGAGTTATCATCAAATCATATGACCTATGTGTATCAAGACCATATAATATGGACACCCTCAACATCTTGGTGATGTGATTATAGGGACAAACCAACACTCATAATTATAATGTATCTATGTATGCTTGTGTATGTGTATGTAGGAGTAAATGGTATGCTAGTCCTCAACATGGAACTAACACATAGATGCCAAGGGGAAAATATAACATGTAGGTACCAAAAATGTTTTGGGATTTTTTTGTTTTTTGTTTTTTTGGTGTTTTTGATGATGATGAAATATCATCCTATGATGACATCAAATGGATGGTCATAGATACCTCCCGCCATTGTGAACCTTACAACCTTAAGTTGGGTATTTTTCATTGTTCACATCATGATTGGATACATTGACAAGGGACATAGCATGTTCTTCCTTACATTCTTCATGTGTATTAAGAGATGTTATTCTATCATTTTAAATATGTATTAATTTACCTTCATGAGGAAAAGAAAGGCCTTGTTGATTTTGGTCAATTTCTTCTTCTATTTTGTATATCCAAAGAGTTCCAAATGTAAATGCATATGGAGATGTGGTAGGCATAGCCCAAACCATGTTTGAATCAATTTAGGACAATAAATAATTGGTATTGTTATGTTATCCAAGGAACATTTACAATTTCCTTATTTTATAAATATTTTAAGTAAAAAATGAGATACTAAAAATGTTTTATGCTATAAGTGGTTTTGGTTTACGTAGGATAAATATGGTTGTGCCAACAAGAATCACCACCCATGTGTAAGATAATTGTTAAATCCTGGTGATGTGTGTACTTTTTAAATTTTTTGTAAAGGTAATTCCTTTGGGATTCCTCAAATGTAATCTTTTGGTCATTGATAATATCTTAGATCTTATTTTTTAAGGTAAATTATTTATTCATAGCATACCGAAGGCCTTGATGATAGTCACAATAAGCATTTGCATCATACCCTTTGGATAGAGGTCTATTTACATAAACCTTTATATAGGGAGGGAGAGATGTAAGGTGACACTATAACAATTATGGGAGTAATGAAATTGGGGACTTAGGTAGAATTTTAAATTATCTCCTTGGTGCCTTAGATAATATAATATACTTAGGAATGTGTAATGGAATAATCTAATTTTTCAATAAAGTGATCTTTGAGTCTAAACATTGATGTTACTTATGTAACTCATGTATTAGCTTGATCATATTTTTTAATGGATATTTTATGGTTTCAAAATTATAATCCTTAGGTATTTCATATTGAACATTTATATCTGTACGATCAAGGAATATTGGAAGGGTCTTATGGCTACCTAGTTTTTGTATTAAATATGATCCACCTTACCCTTTGAAGAGGGAATAACATGAACTTGGTTAGAGGGGTGAAGGTTTTCATCCTAATTTATATTTTAAAGTAGATTAAGATCCTATTTTCCATTTTGAAATGTTCCAAATATAAAAACGAGGACTAGATAGTAGAGGCATACAAATTCTAGAGAAAACTCTATGTTTTACATATTTTATGACAATCAGGGATTAAAAATAGGAAAAGATATCAATAAACCCTATCTGGAATAGGGTTTGATGTTCAAAGGTTAGGCTCACCAAAGATTTAACCCTAATTTATAATTTGGTATCCTTACATAGGTAAAAGGGTTAAGGATATATTAATTATAGGGAATAAGTGTGAATATCAGATCTACAACAAGCCAATTAATGTGCTAAACTCAATTGTACCATATGCTAAATTTATAAAACTATGATAGGAAATTAATGGAAATTATAAATATACTATATATATAAATGACATAAAATAAATTATTATTTTTTTTAATGCTAACACAATGTTGGATCTAGTACAAATATGAAGTACACAAGAAGATAGTTTAGGATTAGTCATTAGATTTTAGATATGGTACCTTTGGCTATTTAGACACTTACAACATCTTGGGATAGTTACATCGATGCTAGTGTTTGATTTTTATGTTATTTTACTATATGAAATATCTAATCAAATATGATGTGACCACCTATATAATTTTGGGTTTCTCTTCACCTTTACTCTATTACATTTAGATCTAGGTCATGGACTATCACTCTTGGTGAAATGATAAAATTCTAGATTTGCATATTTAATATAAACTTGGGTTAAAATGGGTTAATGAGTATATGGTGTTGATCTAAGCCATAATGACCCCATTGTTAAATATCATTGCCTATATATCCAATACTCCAAAATAGGGCCTCAGACTCATGTACTTCTCTCCTACATGTTGGCTTGTGTGTGAATCATGCAATGTATGCAAAGTAAGTACAATAGTGACCTATATTTTAACTTGTAAAATATGACATTATGACTAATATTTTATTACTTCAGACCTATAGATAGGATATTCTTCTACCTAATATAAGAATAGGGTAAAATAAGAAAACTTTTGGCAACTTGAGTGATTCTTGAGTGCTCTTTTGGTTTAACTGCTAGGTGAGGAATGAATAAAGGTTTATATTGTATTTATACCAATACTATCAATAGATAACTCATATTAAATCACCTAGGATAACCATTGTAATATGGATCATTTATAAATTAAATGACTTGAGTGCAATGAACACTTGCATCAAGGTAGGATAATTGTTGATGTTGTTATCTATCCTAGATTTTAGTGTCCTAGAAGAAAGAAAGCAGGCACAGACTTAGGACTTATAGTGGTATAAGATAATTACATTTTAAGAATGATGGGTAATCTAGGATGTTTTTGCCATCAATTTAAGGCTAGTTGGACTAAGAGATAGGCCAAGGGGCACAAAATATAGTAGATGTGATGTTTGTGGAAATAGGGCATGTATAAAACTAAGAAAAACAACCATGGTTGACATTTGAAATGTGTAAGAGATGAATTAAATATATAATCACAAAATATCATCTCCATAAAGGTTGGCATACCCATAATAAATATGGAAGTGGCTACCATCTAAACCTACATGAGGGCATTGGACTCCATGATTTTTATGTTTCTTAGGAGAACCCCAGTAACACTTACATCCTTATCATTAAACTAAAATGAAGATGTAAATATTGAGAAAAAAATGGTTCTTTAAGGCTATGGAATTGGTCCTTTTCCTTCATTGTGGGTCAACTTGGTGAATATAATCAAATTCTAATGATCAACCATGATCTTCAACATAACACTATGTTGATGAATCCAATATTTGGTGCTATGTATCTAAGCCTAAATCTATTATAGAACATAAATACCATGAATTAAATTACTAAAAGTCAAATTTAAATGCCTGTAAATCATTTTATGCCATAAGAAAATAATCAACATCTTATTCATGTATTCTATAACAACACTACTAACATGACTAACATGAGTAGTTATGTTACTTCTAGTAGTAAACAATAGGTTATCCCATCATATCTAAATAATTAGATTCCTATAAATAATACTCATAACCAATCACATTCTAATGCCCTTACATTTTTAAATGTTGTTTCCCTTGTGGCTAACCCACAACTATAAATCAGAAATTAAAAAATGATAGCATGAACCCTAAAGTAGAAAACTTGTAGTAAATGGTTCAAAGGTTTATGAATTACATGGTTAATTTACATACTTAAGTGCCTCAAAACACTCACAAAAATGTTAATGACCCCACAAAAAATGTGAATCTGATCTTATGGTGCAATAGTTTAATGATATTTAGGTAGTGTATATACCTAATGCTTAAAATCTACTCCTAAGGTGATATTGGTCAATAAAAATAAATTAATACATGGAAAATGACTTATCTCACATGTGGCTACCATGGTGAGGCATACCCAATCAAATTAGAATTGAGTGTGGGCCTAAAATGACTCACATGATCATGAAGTATAAAAATGAATGAGACTTGTACGAAGAGTCTAAACTTGGGGTCTATACCCTTGAAAAAATGGTAGAAGCTTATAATAAACTCTCCATTAGCATGATATCCATGTAGGGAAAACCATAAATTGAGGATTTAGATCAGCTAGATGAGGATGATATCCTCTATCCACATGAGATACCTTCAGTCCATAGTACTATCATAACATATGAGGATGTCAAACAAGTTGATCTAAGGGGAAAAAAAGACATGTAATATTTTTAAAAGATAAAATAACCACTCTATATATCTCTATACCTATTTATACCACTAAGGATCTAACTATAAGGTCCATATCAATTGGTAAATAGGATGTATGCCCATTAGTTGTTGATAAAACTAGTAAGGAAGTCACTATGGGAACATAATCTACTCATCAAAATCCTACATACGTAGTTGTAAATTACTTTTGGATTCTAAAATTTGATGGATCTAAGTTAAAGAGTGGGTGTGGTGTTGATTTAGATCTCATTAACCCAAGAGGGAAATCATACTTAGTTACATTTCTCTTTAAACTTGATTTAACAAACAATGTAACTAAATATGAGGCACTAGTTATCGATCTCAAAGTTGTTCTAAGGAAGAAAGTAAAGAAGATCAAGGTACTTTATAACTTGGAACTAGTGGTCAAACAAATAAGAAGCTAATATGATTTTAAAGATATGCCTTTATCTAGTTACTACAACCAAGTGTGGAACTTGATAAAATATTTCAATGCATTCAATATTAAAACATTACCTCATGTAACCTATATGGAAGATGCATTGGCAAAAATTATGATCACTCTAAAACCTATACCTAACTTCAAGTTAAGAAGTTTATTGGTGGAGTTAGTCTTTACTCCTTCCATTCTTGATAATATTAGGGACTTCCAAGTATTGAATGTTGATCAACATATCAATGAACTTATTATCAATATAGATGTGTTTGAATCATATAATATTAATAATTATGACAAAGAAGAGTTTAAACTAGATGAGGAAGGGGTGATAAATTTATAAACCAATCATATATCCAAAGTCATGGTCTCACTATAATGACTATTTAGCATGGATGATCAAGGTGAAAACAAATCAACCCCCAATAAAGGTATGTTTCACCAACATTACAATCTAGGAAATGAAAATACATCAAAACATGTGCTTCCTTAACATGAAAAACATGGATAAGAAATAAAAAGGGTTGGTTCAATCCCTAAATGACCTCAAATAGGTTATAGCACTGATCTATGAAGAACTAAAAGTGTTCAACACTTCTATTCTCATGAATATTATCCATCTCAAGTTGGGGTTCAAATCATTCCATCATAGGCAAAACTTGTGAATACATTGCTATAAACATTGATATTCAACAAAGTACTAAAATTACTCTTATTAAAAATCATCTTTCCTATTAGACATTCTATGTGAGTGGTTAATTTGGTGATAATTCATAAGAGAACTAGAGAGATACAACTTTGTGTGGACTTTTGAAACCTAAAAGAAGTGTCAAAAAAATATAAATACCCACTACCTTCAGTAGATGAAGTCTTAAAAATAGTGAAAAAAATATCAAATAATATCATTTCTTGGTAGTTCATTAGGATACAATTAGATAATGGTCAATTATGAAGACTAGATCAAGAAAACATTCATAACAAAGTGGGGTACATTCACATACAAAAATATGCCATTCAACCTGATCAATGCAGGTGTTACCTTCCAATACGCCATGGATATTAAGTTTAAGTTCATCATTGACAAGAACATTATCATATACATGGATGACTAAACTACTTTTCCAATAATCAGAAAAACCACTTGAAAGACTTGAGAGTTGTATTACAAAGGAGTAGAAATTATGGAATACCCCTAAACCTAAATAAGTGCATATTTGGGGTCATAAATTCCAAGTTATTAGGTCACATCATCTTAGAATTAGGCATATCCATATATCTAGAGAAATCAAAATCAATTTTGAAAATATCTTTGCCTAGTAGTAAAAAGGAGGTGAAGTCATTTTTCAACAAAATCAACTTCATCAATAATTTCATCTTAGGCTTTGCATAGATATTCCAACCACTAAATAACATGAAAAATAAAGATGCAAATATTGAATGGATGATTGAAGCATAAGCAAATTTTGCTCATATCAAGACAATAATTATAAATACACTAGTGATTATCAGTCTTGACTATGCATAGCTCTTCTACATCTATTTGTTCACTTTAGAACACTCAAGTGATGATGTCCTAACATAAAATAAAGAAACTAGAGATGAGAGACCTATCTAATTCATGATTAATTTGATAAAGAATGATTAAAAAATTTATTAAACTATTGAAAAATAAGCTTTTACCTTAATCAAAGTAGTCAAAAAGTTCAAACACTTCATATTACATACCAAATTATTTTTTATTATGTCTAACCTAGCCTTTTAGACCATGATAATGCAAAATTAGTTGGGTAAAAGAAGAGGCAAGTGGATGAATAATATAAATATTGTATGAGGTCAAAGATTTGGTAAGGAATTGGCTGAAGTAGACCCACATCATTTTACAATAGCACACAGTGCAAGATATGACAAATGCTAATTGGTAATAGGATGTGGTATACTATTTCATCAATAATGAGTGTCAAAGTCTCTTTAATTCCACTTAGAGAAGAGCCTTATCCTTAAAAATCATTAATTTCATGATTAAATCCATAATAGTATATATAAATAATCATGAAGGTATATATCTAAGATACCTAAAAATATAAGAAGTGACTAAAGTATCAATAATTTCCATGGAAAATATAAAATTGGTCATGGTTCAAGGAGCATTACATTTGATCATATACTTGCTATAGGGTATTATTATTTGCATTTTTTTAAATATTCTCATGATAATGTTTGGATATATCATACATACCAAGTTATCATGCATAAATAACGTACCCCTACCATTCCATTATAACTAGTTAGAGGTTTAACCATTTGAAAAATGGGGATTAGACATTTTTAGATAAATAAATGCTAACTAATCCATAGGACACAAGTTCATCATTATATAAATTTATTACTATACCCATTGGACTAAAGCTCAAACATTCAAGAATAACATAATTAATGTGCTAATCAACTTCCTAGAGGATCATACCATCACTAGTTTTTGGATGCTTGCCACTCTAGTATGTGATAACGGTCCTAATTTCTCTTATCTTCAATTTAGTAAATGGGATTATGAGAATTAGGTAATCCTAAAGTTCTATTCCAATTATTTCCTGCAAGGTAATGGGCTAGCTGAATCTACTAATATGAACTTGCTTGATGTGATTAAAAAAGCCTCAACAAAAAACCCTAGGGATTGGCATAATGTTTTGAAATTATCACTATGGTATGATAGGACTAGAATTAAGTCAATTTTAGGCATGTCACCATACCATCTTTTTTACATCCAAGACCTTATTTTCCCATTAAACCTGAGAATCCCCATGTTATAGTTCTTGAAAGACTACCTAGAAACTAATGATAAGATAGAATCTTACCTCCATAACTTGATATAATTAGAATAAAAACATGATGTCTCCCTACTACACTTTATCAAACACCAAAGATTCATCAATCATTGGTTTGATATACGAGTGAAAGTGAAATCCTTATGGATGTTTGATTTAGTCCTTATTTGGGATAAGGCTCATAATAAAAAGGGACAACATAACAAATTTTATGCCTTATGGTTGGGACCATACCAAATATATAAAATACTAGGTTAGATTTCATTCCACCAAAGGTTTCTAACTAGTGAGGATGTCCCATTTCTTATTAATTTACAATTCCTTAAACACTACTTCCATGCTTGAATTAGCCTGGTTGGTTCCTATAAATACTTTCTATTTCCCTTTATTTCTTTGTTTCTTGCTTTCTTTCCTAATTTATTCATAGTTTAGTTTGATTTTATCACTTTTCATTATCCATCCAACTTTGTTGAGAATGAAAGGCATGTAAATAGGTAGATTGAATGATATTTTGATGCATAAGTACTCTAAGTAGTTTTAGTGTTAGATTATATTTTCAAATCAATTTCTAAAGCTTGATCTATTTTGTGTGTTTTTGAATTTTTTCATGTTGGGTTATGTTTGGATTAACTATTTAGTTAATGAATAAATTATCTCAAAGGCAATCACAACAATTACATCTTAATGGTTTCTGGGTTTTCCTAGGCAAATTTGTTATAGTGAAGATATTAGGTGAAAAATATATAATTATCCCTTTTAATTTCCACAATGATCCACAACCCAAAATTTATATCCTAAGAAAAGAATGTGAAAAGAGAAAACAAGGAAATAAAAGAAAAGAAAAAATCAATTTCAATAAAACCCAATTTTGGGTGATTTAGGAAACTTCTACTAGGGCTATGGATGCTCGACTAGTAGTAGATAAAGTACTAGAGTGGGATTAAAGATAATTATATTAGGGGTATGGACACGTGGATGGTAGCAAAATAATATCTAGGTAAGAATTGTTAAGGTATGATTCATTATCTTGATGATTAGATCTATAATATTAGTAATTTAACTCATTTACACACATAAGGTCAATGATAATGTCTAATTTGGCCTTTATCCTCTCCCATATTCTCCTCTCTCAAATCCATTCATGTTCCATGTATAGTTTCAACCATATATTTGGGGTTTTTTGATACATTTATACCATTCTAAAATACTCAAGATTATTTTCCAAAAAAGTAACCATTTGTTGTTACTTGCACAACACACCATAGTTATTCCAAGAATTAGGGAACCACTTTTTGATTTTGTAGTTATTCCCACTTGTGCTCATGTCACATTAGTCTCATCACTCTTATGTTTCCTTAGTTTTACATCTTATTTTGCATACTAAACCTAGTCTTGAAACTATCATCACTAGAAATACCATGTATGTGTGAAAAAAAATCATATATATACTTAGTATGAAAGTGGAGTCTTGACCTCCCAATTTTAATTTGATGCCTGACTTACTTAACTCTCTTAGCCTAATATAGGAGGTAACCTTAGTTTTCATTCCATTCTATCTTATAAAACTAATCCCATTATGGTGACCAAGTCTAAAAGGTAAATTTTCATATATAACACTTGGCCCCAAAATGGAGTCTAGTTGCACTTACACTTGCCTAGAAATATTCTTAGATTTCTCTCTCAACTCCATATAATTAATTCAGGGGGTCATTTTGGTTTTTGGTCCTATCATTCCTATGGTACCTATCTCATCCTATCTAACATGTTCATGTGGATAAGTTTCATACTTTAATCTTTGAGAATAAATGATATTTTTAGGCATTTATCCCACTTGTGGGGTCTTTAGTACAAACATTTTCTTGATTTCTCAAGCCTCTTAGTTCACTTTAAGGGACTAATTTTATTTCCATGCCCTTTGAACTCCTAAAAAGTATCTCGGTGATAAAACCAAGCTTGTGCGAGTCATTTTCACATTTTACACTGTCTTTGGTCATTTTTGATTGACTTTCACTTGTTGAAAATTCAATTGCAAAATTTATTTGGTTTATTGATTAGGTCTACCTCTAGCTGGTTTTTGGAAATATTGAGTTATGGACCTAATCAAGATTTAAAATACTTATTAGGTCTTTGAGGCCAAATTATACAATTTCTAGTTGTAACCAATTTTTTTTCCTTCAGATAGGTCTTCATTTTAATTGGGTAAGTCCTGTAGACCTAACTGGGCTTTGATTAGGTCTAGGCATTCAAAATTTCTTATTCTTTTCTAGTCAAGAAAGTAATCTTACATATGTATTTTTATATATCACCTAACATCATATTTTTGTTAGGGGTTTCCAACCTGGCTTAGGTCTAGGTTGGAATAAGTAGTAGGCATATTGTATTTCATTCTTAGGGTCTACATTTTATTTTAGTGTTGGTTGAGATTTAGAACCTTGACCAAGTATAGGATAGGAGGGATGGGGATAGCTAGTTTTATTTAGGGATTTTACCTTAACTAGGTCTCAAAGATCTATAGCTCTAATAATTTGAATGGAACCACTAGTGTTTGGCAAGGGGATGAACATGGTACTTAAACAAATAATTGGGAGGATAGAAGGATCAAGGCTTATATGGGATACATGAGATATATAGTGGTTATCAAGTTTGTCAAATTGCACCAAGATATAGATAAAAATTTAAACTAGTTTAGGTTTAACATGCTGAAGCGCATAAAGGATGTATGTATCTCTTGCGTATCTAACCACAGTAAAGAAATTAGCTAACACTATAAATTCACTTGCATACAAATTATATAAATAACAATGCTAAATAATGAGAGCTAACAAGTAATGCATAAACTTAAAATCAAAGGCACTTTTATTCTAAATGAAAGAAATTTTAATCAATAAAGACATTTTCAAGCAAGGTTTCGAGAGCATGCCTAATCTAAGTTTGATCTATATTTTTTAATTCAACACTATTATTCTCTAGCAATGCAATTTTCTATTTTAGCAAGAGAGTGGATTGTTTATGAAACATGTATAGTTTTTTCTAGCATGTAGGATCCTAATATTTAATGAGAAATGTTTCCAATGATAGAATAACATATAATGGGAGATATTTCAAATAATTAAGGTATATTTAACCACATATAATTGCATAAACTTCAAAACCTATCCTAAATAATTCCCTAAACAAGCTAAATCACTAAAACAAGTAAAACCTTAGCATGTATACTAATGCAAATATATAAAAATTTCACTTTGCAAAGTAAAGTGCCCTCATATAAAACTCAAAATAAGTGTGGATACTTTATTCCAATCAATTATACAATAAAGGAAGCAAGAGAGTAAGAGGATTAGGTTCTGTGTGAGCCGAATCTAGACCAAGAACCAAAAGCTATGGAGGAGGTGAAGGAGAATCTACCAATCTATGAGAGAGCCAATGCAAGGACCAATAGAATAGGTTTAATGGATTATTGAGGGATCCAAGAAAAACCCACAATATTTGGGAATACTATAGAGATTAATGTGAATCACCAAGATAAGCTAAAGAATAGTAGGGCATCCCCTATCACAATTAAAGCTATTGTACCAAGCAAGAACCAAGAGAGATTCAAAGACATAGTTAAGCTTTAAGTATGATGATCAAATGGGAAGATTAGAGTAGAAATTCAAGAGAAATTGAAGAGAGAGTCTCAAATGAATAAGGAAAAGGCATATATCTCAACCATAATCTACCAAAATACTAAAAACTAGCCATTTTTTAACTGTTTGGGCCCAAACAAGCCACTTTTTCATGCGTTCTACCTAGGCCATGACCTAAGATATGACATTTGTGAAGGAAACATGTGGAATAGGCCATGGGTTTCCTCCCTAAGTCATGGCCTAGGTCAAAATGCTAGCTAGTCAGGGAAGTCCAAGAACAAACACACCTCTGTTCTGATTCCTCTTGTTGGATCTTGCTCCTCAGAAAGAGCACAGTATGATTACCAAATATATAAGCAATTAAATATGTAGAAATAACTAGAAATACAAGTAACTAGAATTCACCAATAGCACAGAATATGAGAGACAATACACTATCTTGTATTAACACTTTACAGAAAAGAATACAACAAAGAGCCGCCACACTCTTTCACCTTACAAAGGTTTGCCACACCTCAAGTGTACAGTAATTCTTCTCACACAACACTCTCCTACACAAAAAATGGTCCCAACAACCAACTCACAAACAGAATTGGTGTTCACCTCTCCAACTAGTTAGTAATAACCCTGCCAGTTCACTAAGCACTCTATAGCACTTCAAGTTGATCTCCCATGAACCTGCAACCTGCAATTCAATAGACCATACTCACATGTAGATCTCCAATGAGCTTGCAACAACCTGCAACTCAAAATGATCTTACAATGATAGAAGGAGCTTATATGCCTTCCTCTCTATCTCATACATATACAATACATGCCAATGGGTCTATAAATAGATCCCTCGCTTAAACAATAACTTAGATTCTTAATTTAGACAATTATCCATACAGCCCAAGACTCTAACTGGTCTTAACATGCAAACTCTTCGTTCACTTAACTAACTGTCCGTGCAACTAGCACTTCTGGAACACACAGGCAACCGACGCCGGTCCCTGCTTGCCTGGTTCTGCCGACGTCGGCCAACTCCCTGCCATTGCCGGTGGCCTTCAGCACTGCTCACGACCGATGTCGGTCTTATTGCTGACGTCGATGCTCCTAGATCTCAGCAACCTTCTGTTCCACCTTGTTTGCAAGTAGCTGAAGCTTTTAGCTCCACAACCTAATAATCTCCCACTTGGAGATAAATAGCTGTAACCTGTACATGTACCTATACTCCGTCTAGTTTGTTCCCTTGGCTATGTATCCATATTCAAAATCACCCTTGAAGACCAACCACCACAAAATCCATGGTGCAAACCTGTCATCTAAATCACCTGCCACATCCACATCTACAACCATATAGAAATTACCCTGAACCTGCATAGCATGTGCACCTGCTGCTAGTCCCTGTAAGAATCCACTGAATTGTCCTCCCATGGTTCTCTTCCAGATTGGCTCCAACTTGTGACAACTCCCACTGCTTGGGAAAACTCAAGTTTAGTACATACCATGCACTCAACCTCATTATGTGAATCAAGACACCTGTTCATATAACTGTCCAACCATCGGCGTGCTAACCGGTTTCACACAATCATCCTGAAACAAAGTCAACACATGACCTTCCATGTCTCTAGAACACACTCATGCCAAAGAATCTTGCTGCTCCCAGATTCTCCATGACAAACACCTGAACTAGCTTTACCTTTAGTTCAGCAATGCCTGTATATGTAACTCTGCAACAAGCACATCATACAAAAATAGGATAGTGTAGCTAATACTATCCAACCTGGTAAAGAGAAACACAATGATCAAACCTCCATTGCCCTGCAGCTAATTCAAGACCATATACCCTGATCTTCCATCTCACGTATCCATTTCCACTCTTCTTTATCCTGAACATCCATTCATCTCTCAGTGCTTACTTCTAGCTGGCCACTCTACCCAAAACACCTGTTTGGTTCTCCTTCAAGGAATCACATCCTCATCCAAGCCTAGCTCCCACTATTTCCTGGATCTACCTGTTCTGCTTCTTCAACAACTTCCTGGTCCTATGCCATAAGCGAGCAATAAGTAGTGTAAAGAAGGGAAATGATGAATTTAAGAACTTACTTACACCTTCGGTCCTCCATATGGGCACTTGAGACTCCATGACAGCTTGCTATCCGCCCAAAATTCATCTCAGTAACTGATGCCGGTCACATCTCAGTCTACAAATGACCGAAGTCAATTTCCTGCAACTGCCACCTTGCTGACATTGATTTCCCCTGGCCGACATTGATCAATATCTGCCCTGAGTCACCGACATCGGTCTGCACATAGCTGACGTCGGTCCCTGTCTGGATATCGACGCCGATTTTCCTGCCGATGTCGATCTCTGTGTTTTTCTTGTGAGACCTGACTTTTTCTCGTGAGCTCTTTTTGGATCAAATCCTTGTCCAAATCACCCTTGCTCTGCTTAGAATTCTTTTGCATCTTGTGCTAAACTCTGTCTGTCACCTTCTCCTTGAAAACCAAGGCTTTTCTGTTCTTGTCACTAACATCGTGTTCCTCAAGAAACGTTACCTTCTTCTTCTGAATACAGAAACCACGATCCATACCTTCCAAATCTGAAAGCATATCCTTTGACTCAAGAACAAGCATCTCTTTCTTATCTATGTGACCACGCCTATCAAGCCACATCTCTGAATCTATAGCTGAAGTAGAAAACCCAGAAAGAGAATCAGTAGTACAAGTAGATAGATAAAGCGTACCTACTTTCTTACCTCTAGCTACAACAAGTGTACCCTTGGTAACCTTCCAAGAGTCTATTGTGAGAGTTACTGTGCAACCCTCATCACCCAAACTTCTAACAAAAATTAAATTTTGCTCTAGAACTGGGACGTGCATGACCTCCTTTAACACCCATGTGTTACTTGTCTATAGTTTCAGCTTCACTTTCCTTTTGCCAACAATCTGACAAGGCTTACCATCCCCTACATAAATTTCTCCAAAATCTCCCTGGACATACTCATGAAAAAATTTCCTATGTGGGGATGCATGAAAAGAGGCACCAAAATCTAAAACCCAAGATTCTACTTTATCCAAAAAACATACCAGAGCATCCCATGTAGCATAATCTACAACGTCTATTTCTTCTTCATGTTCTTCATGCTGATCTGTACCTGATCTGCAATCTCTCTTTAAGTGCCCTTGCTTTCCACACTTCCAGCAGGTTATTCTGCCATACCTGGACTTGGATCTCTTGCCTGTCTTGGACCTTGATCTCCCATGCTCTATCTTTTCTCTTTGCCTTCCTCTTCCTTCAACACTCAAAGCATTTCCTGATGATTCACCTGTGCTATTCCTACGTATCTCTTCATTCAAGATTACACTCACAACATCATCCACTTTTAAGACTTTTGAAGGAGACACAGTATTAGAAACTGCCATTACCAAACCTTCCCAACTTTCAGGTAATGAACACAAAATTAAGAGAGCTCTAATTTCATCATCAAATATAATATTGACTGAACTTAGCTGGTTTACTAAACCATGGAAATCACTAAGATGGCTATGAACAGATCCACCTTCCAACATTTGCAAATTAAATAAATGCTTCATAAGAAATACCTTATTAGAAGCTGAGGGTTTTTCATATAAATTTGCCAAAGATTCCATCAACTCCACCGTTGTCTTACACTGTGATAAGCTGGAAATCACAGATGATGCAAGACTTAATCTAATAGATCCCAGAGCCTTCCAATCAAGAACCTCCCATTCTTCATCTTTCATATCCGAGGGTTTGCAAGTAACCCCTCCCAATGGTAAGTACAAATCTTTTTGATACCGATAATCCTCAATCTGCATCCTCCACAATTGGTAGTTCTTGCCATTAAACTTTTCCATCCTTAGCTTACTGTCTTCTGTCATTGCTTAACTCTCACTCAAACAGAAACCCTGTGAGTACCTGTAATCAAAACACACTAACCAGATCTAATCCAATCTGTTAGTATCCCAACCAAAAGCTCTGATACCACTTGTCAGGGAAGTCCAAGAACAAACACACCTCTGTTATGATTCCTCTTGTTGGATCTTGCTTGTCAGAAAGAGCACAATATGATTACCAAATATATAAGCAATTAAATATGCAAAAATAACCAGAAATACAAGTAACTAGAATTCACCAATAGCACAGAATATGAGAGACAATACACTATCTTGTATTAACACTTTACAGAAAAGAATACAACAAAGAGCCGCCACACTCTTTCACCTTACAAAGGTTTGCCACACCTCAAGTGTATAGTAATTCTTCTCACACAACACTCTCCTACACAAAAAATGGTCCCAACAACCAACTCACAAACAGAATTGGTGTTCACCTCTCCAACTAGTCAGTAATAACCCTGCCAGTTCACCAAGCACTCTATAGCACTTCAAGTTGATCTCCCATGAACCTGCAACCTGTAATTCAACAGACCATACTCACATGTAGATCTCCAATGAGCTTGCAACAACCTGCAACTCAAAATGATCTTACAATGATAGAAGGAGCTTACATGCCTTCCTCTCTATCTCATACATATACAATACATGCCAATGGGTCTATAAATAGATCCCTCACTTAAACAATAACTTAGATTCTTAATTTAGACAATTATCCATGCAGCCCAAGACTCTAACTGGTCTTAACATGCAAACTCTTCGTTCACTTAACTAACTATTCATGCAACTAGCACTTCTGGAACACACAGGCGACTGACGCCGGTCCCTACTTGCCTGGTTCTGCCAACGTCGGCCAACTCCCTGCCATCGCCAGTGGCCTTCAGCACTGCTCACGACCGACGTCGGTCCTATTGCTGACGCCGGTGCTCCTGGATCTTAGCAACCTTCTGTTCCACCTTGTTTGCAAGTAGCTGAAGCTTTTAGATCCACAACCTAACAGCTATGGTGGTCAACAAGTCTCTAAAAGGGCCCCAAGAGGTGCCTAGAGAGCCTATATGGTGCACAAAAGGTCTAAGGTGGATTGAGGATGCATATGCGATGAGAGTATGATGTGAGAAAGGTATAAGTAATAATAGATTCCTTAATGTGGGATAACTAGGGTTGATATTCTACACATGATTTGATGTGTAATCATAGGGATGAGAAGGATCAGAGGAAGTATGATTAAATATGCCCCTAAGGTACAAGAAATTGATGTTCAAATGAATAAGGAATATTGTGAAGTACGTAGAAGCCACACAAAAACAAAATAAAGAAAGAATTAAAAGGATAAAAGAGAACATTACCTGCACTTACCAAATAAGGATGGCAATGGAAGAATTCAATGATGAAATCCATGGGTGAGAGTGCAAACATTATGTAATCCAAATCGAACTCCATCTCCTATTCCAACTCCTATGAAGAAGGTACATAAGTGATATAAAATCAAATCACACAATCAAAAATGACATTCACCAAGGCATCATCCCTATTATTCTCCTTATAAGGGATATGGGTGAACTAGATGTCCTTTAAGAAGGATAGAAAATCATACACTACCTTGAAGAGGGGGAATAATTTAGAGCTAAGGATGACCTAGGAACTAGTGTGTTGACACATGATTAAGAGTGAGTCAGATAATAAATACACATAAAATACACCTAACTCATAGGCATTAATCAAGGCACTAATTATTGCATGATACTCAATGGCATTATTGATCTCACTGGTGAGGAATAAACTAGATACAATAAGCTCATGGCCCCATAGATCATCGATAACCCAAATTATATCTATAGGTCCTAAATTTCATCAACTACCACCATCTGTGTGAATCACCACTAAGAGGTACACCCTAATATGAGTCGATGATGCAATACTAGAAACTAAAAAAAGGAAATCTCAAAGCAAGGAAATATAAGTGAATTGCATGAGGGAAAAAATATCAAAACCAAGACACAACCAAAGTGGTTAATCAACACTAGCTATGGTAAGAGGTAACAAGGGAAAGTAGCAAAAAGTTTAGAGAAAAGGAAGACCAATTGGCAAGACTAGAGAAAATCTTGAACCACCTAATCTAGTTAACAACTTGACCTATAACCATGAAAAGAGAGAGAGAGGAGTTAGAATGGTTCAACTATAGAAAATTAGAGAAACAACTAACTAAAAGAAGTACAATGAGTAACTTCTATCCTTGGGTGCCCATAAGATGGGACATAGGCCCAAGAGGTCAATAAGGACCCAAAAAGGTTCCTAGGGAATAAAATGGGGCCAAAATGGGCCCAAGAAAGCCTTAGTTAAAAAAATAGAGACTGCCAATGCACTGAGAATGTGACAAAACCCCTAAGATGGATGTTTTGCAATATAAAATGCAGAAAGGGTAAAACACCCAAAAAGGCCTATAAAAGCAAGAAAAGGGGATAAAAAGAGGGGAAAAGAGTAAAAAGTAAATCATTTTCACTCTTATTTTCCATTTAAAAGAGATAAAAGAGATCCTATGAACCACCAAAGCCTAAGCAGAACAAATGAGGACATGCAAACATGCCACAGATGCACAAGATGGTCTGGGTAAGTCCTCTAACCAGATATTTTGTAAATTTTGTTCATTTTTAGGGTTTGGGAGGCCCTAAACCCATTTTGACTAATTATGAATGATTCATTAGATGAATCAAGCAAAATAATCAATCAAAATGATGGGGTTGAAAAGAGGAATAAATTGAGATAAATGGAAACCAAAACTATGGCCTAGAGAGAGAGAAATGGGGAGCCCTAACATTCCCTAGGGGTTCACATCATAGGCCACAACTTGGTTCAAAAAATCTACTACCTAGGATACTATCATTCCACATTGGCCATGGCTTGGCCCATTGCTAGGCTATGGATTTTCCCAAAAATCCATAATCTAGGGAAACAAGGCCCCAAGATAGGCCCTAGGGAGCCTAAAAGAGCCCAAGAAGGCCCAAAAGGGCCCAAAATAGGAAAGAGAAGGGTGAAACAAGTAAATTAGATAAAATAGTAATTTTTTACTTAATTTTGATCATTTCATGGATAGTAAACTAATCCATTTTCCTATTAGTCAATTGTGTTGACATGCAGAAGAGTTATCATACTAGAGGAGGGAGATCCTTCAAAGGTGAGGGAACAACCAACATAGAGAGATAGACTATGTGAGGCGACCAACTAGGAGAGAGTCCCATTCATGGTTGATGAAGTAAGTAGATGTTCTACCTATGGAGGACTAGGATCACCTATGAAGTGTAATAATTTGGAGAATGGTACACATGCCTTCATTAAATTACTCTAGGGATCTGGTGAATGCATTGGTAACCACGTGGGTACCTAAGATGCATGTATTCCATCTAGGGCCCAAACTAGAGGCCATATGAAGCATTAAGGACATATACCAACTCTACAAGGTAGACCCTATAGTGAGAGAGATAGAGATACCACATGTGTATGATACAACCACATATAAGCTCTATTTAGTTGGACCCCATTGAGATCAAAATAGCCATGGAGTATAGATTACATAGCTATCACTAGGGGTACCACCACTTAAATAATGATCATAGGCACTATGGTTGGGAGGCTCTATAGTGTCCATAGTATGGGGTAACTACCATTATCTTGGATAAGATTTGTCCAATGAGTAGAGAGAGTAAATAGATATGCATGGGGATAGTATATCCTAGGTGGACTATACCAATAGCTAGATCACATTTAGTGCATAGGGGCTATAAGATTGACAAAACGTACCATACTCATGTCTTATGATTATGAGAGACTCTCATTGACATGATTGAGGTCACCATGGTGTAATGATGCATACCTTACACTAGAGGAGAGCACTGTATGGGATACGTAGTTCATAAATAGGGTTAGGCCTATGTAGAATACCTTAGATTTGGATGTAGTGAGTAGCTACATTTGTGATCTATATAGATCCATGGTATGGTTAAAGGATGTATGGGTATAGATCCATATGGGATTGGAGGAGTTCAAAGGTCCACAAGGGCCATACCATCATCCAGGGAGATAGGATCTGATAGTGCAAGAGAGATGGGCACAACCCAAGCCATTTGGAGTTGAGCATGATGGGAATTTGAGATAGAGTGAGGGGATAGTGGTGAAAAGAGGCAACCATGATGAGGACCACCACCACTAGGAGTATCATAACCCATTAGAGGGATAAAAAGGCCATCAACATGACTAGGTAAGACAATTGTAATTACTAGATATCACTTTATCTATGGTACTCATCCTTGAGTGAGAGAAAGTATGTGACTAACATAGGTACTCTATGCATGTGTGTAGGAGATCAACCTAACTAGACTGTACCTCAAGTGGACCTACTACTAAGGAAATTATTCCATGATGTGGTGGTGACACCACTCATAAAGTGGGTACTACATATATTATTGAGGATAGAGGCACATACTCAATTTTGATAGGTGGGTGCATGAGCCTCACTAGAACTAGTGAGGGCATGACACTATAGACCATAACTAGAAGTAGAGTTAGCATAGCATGAGACAAACATGACATGGCATGATACATCTATATCACATCATGAGACAACTATAACATGAGTTGAGGAATGACTAACTAGAGCAAAGGTCAAGATCAACTAGTTGTAGGTTGAGATAGCTACATAGTAGACTAGAGGAGTAGAATAACCTAAAGATGGGGCACATCAGATTCTTTCCCTAGAGTCAACTGTGGATCAACTAGTCACAAGGTAGAGATCAAGGTCTCCACCAGAGGTAAAACTACCATAGATTGATCCTAATGATAGGATGACTAGGATAATATCATATGTATATCCATACACATGGTTTTTTTATGACTGTGAGCTCAGGATCAGAGGAATTCATGTGATGTACCTAGAGAAAAAACATGAATTTTTTGTAATATATATATATATATATATATTTCTCATTATTCTCACATGTTTATATATAATTTTATGTGTGATGTGTATGTTTCATTTGATATAGACTACTAGATACATGTGATTAGATAGTAGGAACTACTAATAAAGAACATAGGTGCACACACATATACAAGTGGCATAGAGGTTAATGGTGTGAGGAGAGAGGAAAGGCCCACCCTATCACCATAAGTGACTTTCTTGGAGGGTCACATGGGCCCTATACATGAAACGTCTTGAGGTAGATCCCATTAATCAAGTGTTACAGGGGATCACCTTCAAGAGTCGAGTGATGATAAGCCCCATTATATAGAGAAATAGTGATAACAAATGGGTTGAACCGTTTGTGCATAGGTTTTCCCTTCTTTTAGTGATCTTTGTCAAAAATGAGGACCATATTACCTACCTTGAATGGATGCAAGTGCACCAATTTATTGAATTAATAGTTTTGATGGTGCTGGTAAGCACACTTATGCTTAAGGGCATGAATGTGTCACTCATCAAGTTTCTCAAGCTTAGCTAGGTGAGTAGCACATTTATCCTTATCTAGGAGAGATTCAAATGTCTTAACCTACAATAAAGGGATTATGAACTCTAAAAGAAGAAAAACCATAGGCCCATACATGAGTGAGTATGAGGTTCCCCCATGGCCATCTGGAATATAGTCTAGTAGGCCCAAAGGGTAGGATAGAGCATGACATGATAGTCCCACTTGAACTAGGCAATGGTATGGAGAAGCAACTTATTCAAAGTTTTATTTGAATATTCAACTTACCAATTGACTTAGGGTTAATGGGTGGAGGAGAAGCAAAGTTTGAACCTAAAGCATTCATTGAGTTCATGCATCTCAAGACTTTAGAATCTTGAGACATTATCATCCATAATCATAAAGGGTACCCCAAACCTACAAATGAGCTAGTTTAATATGAACTAGGTGATGATCTTCCCACACATACCACTAAGAGGCATAGCCATAGCCCACTTTATGAAATAGTCAATGGCAATGATGAACCAGTGATGGCCATCAAAAGAGGTGGGTTTGAACTCACTGACAAAGTTGAAATCCCAAATTGAGAAGGTCTAAAGTGGTAAAATAGAATATAAGAGGCCTATAGGGGCATTGATGGTATCTCCAGTGACTTGGAACATCTTACACTTCTTGTTATATTAGATGGTTTCCTTAACAAGAGTGGGCTTATAGTAGCCCATCTTGATAATACCTTAAGTAGTGGCTTGCCTTCATGGGTGGCCACCTAAAAGCACTCCTGTGAGACTCCTCTAATGTGAAAGGAATATCCTCAAGAGTGAGGTAATAAATCAACACACCATCTAGACCCTTCTTGAAAAATATGCCACCTATGAAAACAGAATGAATGGCAAGTTTATAGATCTGATAGCATTCCTATGAAGGAATGTTGATGGGATAATATTGAGTTTCAATGTAAAGAACAATGCCCCAATACCAATCACACTCATAAAACTCAATATGGTCGATTGAGTAGATCATCTCATCAAGAAAAGAATCATCAACCAATTATGCACTAGGATTGGGTATTGGGCACTTAATGATTAACTAAAATACAACTAGAACCTTAGTGGACATTTGGTTAAAAATATGGAGGTTAAACTCTTGAAGAATCATGATCCACCTAGCAGTCCTACCATCAAGGTGTGTCTTGTCAAGTAAGTAATGGAGTGGATCAGATTGGAAAATCATGTTGGTGGTTAGACCCAACATGTAATGTCTTAACTTCTTCAAAATGAAGATGAGGGAGAGGCATTTATACTAAATGAGAGAGTAGTGGAGCTTAGGGCCAACTAACATATGAGAGATCAATGATAGAGATGTACAAGATGAACTCATGACCCTTAATAGGTGCCATTAGGATAGGAGGAATATGAAGCATGCACTTTAATTCCTCAAAATCCACTTGGAATTTAGTAGACCATAAGAATGTAGTGTTATTATGTAAGAGACATGTGAGGGGTATGGATTTATGATCATACTCCTTAAGGAAACTTCTAAGAAATTCAATCCTTCTAAGGAAGGACTATAGCTAAATGAGGTTATATAGGGGAGGCATCTCAAAGATTACCTTAATATTCTCAGGATCTACCTCAATGCCCATTTATGAAATGATGAAGCTAAGAAGATTTCTAGTGTAAATGCTAAAAATGCACTTCTCAGGGTTAAGGCTGATGTGATACTCTTTATGATTCTCAAATATGACACTGAGGTCTCGCACATACTCATCCCACTTGTAATATTTATCAAGAAGATCATTGACATAACACTTAATAATCTTATGGATGAGGTCATGAAAAATGTGGGTTATGGCATGCTAATATGTGGCCCCAACATTTTTTAGACTAAAAGGCATGATGGAATAACATAAGGTACCCTAGAGGGTAGTGAATTTCATCTTATGTTAGTATTTAGGTGTAATCCAGATTTGGTTGTACCCATAGAAACCATCTATGAGGGACATGATCTCAAAGCCAATGGTGGAGTCTATAATCTTGTCAATCAAAGGAGTGGGAAAATTATCATTTGGAAAATCCATATTAAGATCTCAAAAGTCAATAAAAATCCATACCACTCCATTATTCCTTAGAATAAGAATGATGTTGGAAACCCATTGGGGGTAGTCAATAGCTTGGATGAAACCAACTGGGATGAGATTTTCAATCTCAACCTTGACTAATTGGGAGACTTTAACCATCATTGGTTGTTGATTTTGGTGAATGAGATGAGTCCCATAATCCATAATGAGGTTATGGATAATTACGTCAGGACCCATGACTTTCATATTGGTGTATTCCAAAGTGAATACATCCAAAAATTTGTGCAAGAAGGCAACCAAAACATCTTATTCCTTTAGAACATATCTAGCACTAAACTTGACAATATTTGGCCTTGATAAATTTCTAAGGTTGACATATATGGATCCTTTAACATCCATAGCATTGCCTTCCTTGAAACACTTAGGCATGGAAGAGATCAATTTATCTAAAACTTTAGGTTCAACCACCTGGACATTCACCATGGGAATGTCAGGGGTTTGTCCATTAGTGAGAGAGATCTCTAAACCTAAATAATCAAGGGGATAATGGTACTTATGGAAATCCCACATGAGCCTTACATATCTCTTTCTCTCTTTGAACATTTTGCATTTTGTAACATGAATGAAATATAACTTGAGATCAAACTCAACTACTCAAGTAGTCTTAGCAAGAGATATATTGAGAGAGCCTATACTCTGATGGGAAAAGCATGATGTGAGGGAAAGCTCCACATCTAGAGATACATCTTGAAATAGGTCTCAAAAAATAGAAGAACTACCCTGATGTCATGGAATAGAAGAGGGATTTAGCCACTACGTGTTGGAACCCAATGGAATGAACATTGATTTATACTCAGCTAGATCACAATATTCATCCTTGAGAAAATGAGACTCAGAAGTAGGTGGTGTGTGGGTATCAATAGAGCCCCATGAGGAGATGACTAAAGCCTTGCCTGAGGGATTTATTGTTATGTATAGCAATGCCCATAGATCTGGGTCAGCCTCCATGGTATGAACCTCACCTTCATGTATGAACTAAAACATGTAAAATGTGGACAACATGATGGATTACATGGTAGTAGTCCAAATATGACCAAGATCATGTTATATGAAAGATCCAAGTCTAACACATAAAACTCAATCCTAGCTATCTTGGGGCCAAACTTGACCTAGGACTTCATATTCCCTACTGGCACAATTATGTCATTTTTTAAAGCAACATAGTTATGGCAAGAATTGGAGAGATTCTTTTGACTGATCCCAATCTTGTTAAACACATAGGGGAATGATATTAAAAGTATCTCATTCATCAATGATATATCTCTTAACATAATAGTCATAGATGGAGGTCTCAATATAGAGAGGGAATGAAGCCCTCTTTGCAAGAAATGAAGCTTTTGGTAAAGAGGCAAGGTTAAAAAAGAGGATGGGAGGGTGAGGGTGCTTTGATGAATCAAAGTTGAAAAGAACTTCAACATCATCTCATAATGAACCCTCATGAAAGAGACCAATCTCATCAAATATGAAGCATCTTTGCTTAGGTAAAAGGTGAAGATGGTCCCAAATGGAGATCCTAGCTAAGAGGCCCTATAACTCCTTTATGATAGAGTATGGATGTTGTCTAGCCTCAAGAGAGATGTTATGCTAAAATTTAAATTTGACCTTGGGATTCCCTACCCTTTTGGGTTGGATAGGAGGCCCAGTCCCACTAGTCTCTCTAATATGGTCAATGATCTAACCTGAGCACATGTTGACAAAGCACTCGTACCTAATAGAGGTTATGTTAATATAAAAAATAACTTTGATACTCTTATACTTGGTTCTCCCTCTTGGGTTAGCCTAGGAAGAGGAGTCACAAGAGGTAAAAGAGCAAGAAGGGGAATAAGGAGACTTAACCTTTGATTTCTTCTTTTTTCCTTATCATGGTTAGATAGAAGATCCTTAAACACATTCAATTTTTAATTGGGTTTTAAAATTGGATAAATCTAAGACAGAGGCAAGGCTTGCATACCAAACTTTTAGGTAACAAAATAGGCATCATCCTACCTCTTCATCTGATGGAAATTGCAAAACATGGAGGGGTCATAAAGAAACACTATTCATTATTTTGTTGTGCTTGATTCAAAATCCTTCTTTTTAGTTGGATTATTTCTCAAATCATTCACCTCATATCTATCCTTCTTGTCATTCTTCTCAGGAGGAGAATTAGTGGCACCATCATCACTCACATTATGGTTATGATCATGTGAAGAGGATGAATTTTGGGCTGGTATAAGTTGCATACCTACATATACCTCAAATACTTCAATTTTTAGATGCTCATTAACATCTTCATCATGCAAGGTTGGCTCACACTTGATAACCTCAAGGTGAATCTCTTGCCTCAATGTTCATGTGAACATGTCATAAAGTTGATCATTCAAAAATCTTGTTTTGCATGTATAGATGACTAGACACCATCTATAGGTAAAATCAAAGTTTGACTCACCCTTGACTTATGCCATGGAAGTGAGTGATTGGATGTCAAGGTTGAATGGTTTTTAGATATTAAAGTACTAGAAGATGTCATCTAGAAGGAGATATAAACTATAGATATAATCTAAAGGCATATTCTAAAACCAAACAAGAACTTTAGCTCATAGAGAATGAATGAAGAGATTCAACATCATGCCTTCATCATATTCCTAATCTATACACACCATCATGAATTACATGATATTATTTGTGGGATTGGAGTCTTGAGTCCCATTTAACTTAGGAAATTCTAGGATAGGATTAGGAATGGGAATAACATGTATCTAAGGGGCTAGAAGATTTCGATGGAGATCCTCATAGGCATAGTTGATAGTAGGATATTAATGAGCTCTAGGAGGGGTATCATGATGGTAATTATTTGGCCTATACCCATATATTTCATCATAATCATGTTCATGGAGAGGATGATATTGAGGTGGGTCTTGATATGGGAGATGTTCATGCTAAAAATTATCTCTACCATAGGGTGGGGAACTACCATGGGAAGGATATTTTTCCTCACAAAGATGATGGGATGACATGGAATACTCATGTAAATGGTCATGATGACATAAGTATCCATGATGTTGGTCACATTCCATTAGATGAGGATCAATCAGAGGGTGTTGATGTTTAGGATAGGTATCACATGGATCTCGAGTCTGTAGATGGTGAATAAAATCAACATGTTCATTTAAAACACTAAAGGAAGGAATAGGTAGATGGGATAAATATGCATGATAGAGATATCTCACTAAGTTGGAATACCTATAACCCATAACATGGACATGAGGGTATTCTCGATGTAAAGTCTCTAGATGAGAAAGAGGTGGGGAACTCATGTGAGAACTAGTTGAAGCACTTAAAACTAAATGGGTGTGAGATCTATCTCCAAAAGAAACATGTCATTGAATCCTAGGGGAGAAAGATGCACTTCATTCACTTGAAGGCATCTATGATAATAATTAATTATCACACACAACTCATCATGTCTCAGTCATGCAATGCGATCCTCATCACCTCAAATGTGTGAATGAGTCATATCATGAGGCCGAGGGGAAACATCTTGAGATGAATAAATCTTAGACTAGTGAAAAAAAACTGAGTTCACTAGTTATAGACCTACCAATCTTGTTCCCTTTTGAAAATGTGAGGGTTTAGATCACCATATTAGATTGAGGGAACCTCTTGGATCCTATGGTGGCTATTGCATTCCATTAAAGCCATAGCTTGATCATGAGTGAGCTTAGGGATAAGGCTTTAAATCTAATGAGATTGGCATCCCAAGGGTGGGAGACTGACCATGGATGCAATGAAAAAATAACACCATAAGAGACAATAGAAAAGGAAAATTAAAAAAAAAACCAATAGGGAGAATGACATAAAACCAAATCAAGAGAAAAAAACCAAGGTAAGATCTAAAACACAACTAAAAGCAAATCCTAACAACTAATAGAGGGGAGTTAAATAAGAGAGCTTTAAATGGGATAAAACTAGCATGAGACTAAATGTGATGTCCCACTAGGTCTACCAAAATATAGTTCCAATAATCTAAATGGAACCACTAGCATTTGGTAAGGGATACATAGGGTACTTAAAAAAATAACTAGGAGGCTGCAAGGCTCAAGTCTTCTATGGGATATAGGAGATTATAGTGGCTATTTGGTTTGCTAGCTTGCACCAAGTTATAGATATACTTATAAACTAGGTTAGAGATAGCATGATGAAGTAAAAAAAGGATGAAAGTATCTCTAGTATATTTAGACATAGTAAATCAAGTAACTAATACTATAAATTCACTTGCATGCAAATTATAGAAATAACAGTGTTCAATAAAGAGAGCTAATAAGTAATGTATAAACTTAGAAGCAAAGTAATTTTAAAGATAAATGAAAGATGTTTTAATTAATAAAGACATTTTAAATCAAGGGTTCAAGAGCATGTCTAATTTAAGTTTGATCTATCTTTTTCATTTCAACACTATTGTTCTCTAACAATGCAATTTTCTAGTTTAACATGAGAATGGATTCTTTATGCAACTTGTATAGTTTGGTTTGAGCATGGAAGATCCTACTATGTAATGAGAATCATTTCCACTATAGTAATAACATATAATGGGAGATATTTCATGAAATAAAGGTATATTTAACCACATACAAATGCATAAAATTTATAAACTATACTAAATATTCCCCTAAACAAGCTAAATCATGAAAATAGATCAAACCCTAACATGTATACTACTGTAAAAAAATAAGATTTTTACTTTGCAAAGCAAAGTTCCCTCTTATCAAAATCAAAATAAGTGTGCAAAATTTCTACCAATTGATTATGCAAGCTAGGAAGCAAGAGAGGAAGAGGATTAGGTTGTGTGTGAGCTGAGTCTAGACCAAGAGCCAAAAGTTATAGAAGAGTTCAAGGAGAAGCTACCAATCTATGAGAAATCCAATGTAAGGATCATAATAATAGGTGAAATTGAGTCTTGAGGAACTCAAGTGTAACCCAAAAGCTTTATAAACACTATATAGAGAAATTTGAATCACCAAAATAGGATGTATAAAAGTAGGGCATCACCTATCATAATGAAAGCTATTGTACCAAGTGAGAACCAAGAGAGATTTAAGGAGGCAACCAAACTTTGAGTGTGGTGATCAAGTGGGAAGATCATAGAAAAATTATAGGAGAGAGTGAAGATAGAGGCTCAAAAAAATGAGGAAAAAGCATATATCTCAACCCTAATCCACTAGAAGACTAAAAACTAGCCACTTTTTAGCTATTTGGGCCTAATCAGGGCACTTTTTCACACATTTTACCTAGGTTACAACTTTTATGAAGGAAACATGTGGCTTAAGACATGGGTTTCCTCTCTAAGCTATGGCCTAGGTCAAAATGCTACATAGGTTGGTCAACAAGTTTCTAAAAGGGCCTCAAGAGTTACCTAAATATCTTGTCTGACACATAAAAGTTCTAAGATGGACTGAGGATGTATAGGGGATGAGAGTATGATGTGGGAAAGGTATAAGTGAGTGACAGATTCCTTGAAGTAGGATAACTAGGGTTGGTAGTCTACACGTGAGATAATATGTAATCATAGGGAGGATTAGGGTCATGGGAGGTATGATTATAGAATCCTTGAAGGTTTCCCACAAACCTAACTAGGGGTCAAACCCTTGAATAGTTCAATACTCACCAAAAATCCAAAGCATAGTGTTAAACTAAGATCAAAGCCCTACTAAAATGATAAAATGTGAATTAAATATCAAAATTAAATTTCATGGATATATACCCTAATTAGTTATAATCCCCAAAATTTGAATTTCCAACAAATAAATTAGTGCTATTAGACTGTACGAACCCAATTAAGTTTTTTTGGAGTGTTATGGGACCCAGAGTTGGTGTTTTAATGATAAATTTTGATACCAGTGTCATTTTTTCAAACCATTTGATTTTTTAGATGTTTTAATCTAATATAAACATCTCAATAGATTTAAAATCCAAATTAGGAGAAGGATTTTTTTTAAATATCTTTAAGTATAAAAAGTGCATGTCAACGTAGAATTAGAATCCCTAGGTCCATTTTCCCTATCAAGTCATTTGGACTACTTGTTGATCTATGGGTATAAATTTTTCCCCAAAAGTTGTTTTTATAAGTCACACCATAAAAAACTTCTTTCTAAAATATAATTTTAGATCACACTAATTTTACCCAATTTATCATAAGTCAAAATTTACTCGTAATTGAGTTTTACACTTTCCTAACCTGAGTAAGTTCACTAAGTGACTTTTTAGACCTATTGGAAAAAATTTAGATGTAATTTGCTCCTTGTTAACCCATTTTAAGAACCATTTGATTTGTTGTAAATTTAAATTTAACATGGAAATATTGATGCATTAAATTTATTCAAATTCTTTTTGTGAAATGAGATTTAAAAGTTTTAAGTTTATACGTTGTCTATGGAGCTTTTAGTAATAAAAGGTATCCTATTTTTGGTTTTTTTATAGGCTAAAATGGACCAAAAAGGAAAATTGGTGGGATTGGTAAAGGGAACAAGATTTTTGGTCGGAAATGAGCCAATGGAAATACTATAAATAATCCAAGACCTGGCCATTGTAAGGGTTGGATTTTTGTTTCTCCAAAACACTTAATCATTTTTGTTTTGAGTTTATTATATCCCTCTTTTGTTTACTTGTTATTATGCTACAAGATTTTTTCCAAATCAATTGTAATTACATTGAAACATTATGTTATTTGAAGACATTATTCTTTTTAATGGAAGCTATGGATATTTGATATCATTACCTATGCATGGGAATGGTGGTGGTGTTTCTTCTTTTATCATTTTCTCCTTACTCAATCTCTTGAAATGGCTCCATTGATGGTTGTGCACATGTTTTCCAAGTGAGGGTTCTATTTTTTGGATATTTGAAATCAAAATGATATATTTTAATTCATAATAATAAGATTTATCTCTATTTTCCCTTTATATTTTGCATTTTTTAATCAAAATTGATTAAACTATGGTTTCATTCGATATCAATCTATTTTAGCTTGTTTATCTCAATTGTTTGCTTTGTTTTCTTGCCAATTTATGTCCACATTGTTGAATGACTAAATACATGGGAATGAAAAACTAATGTTGGCATTTTAACTATTTTTTAATCTAAAACCCTAACTTTATATTTTGGCAACTATATACGTGCTTTTTTATTTTTTAGTTTATAATTGAAACCCATCTAAACTACATATAAAGCCATAATTACCATCAAGATTTTTCAAGAATATAGGGTGTTATAATACTTCACCACCATCAAGCTTCTTTATTGGATCTATCATAATACAAAATTGTGTGAAGATCAATGTGTCCTGACCTATTAGATATAGACCTTGGGGAGCCTCTCCTCTATGGAACTCCTTTCAAGAAAGGATTAACAAGATTCACCACCCTGAGAGCTTAATATTAGAATTTTAATACCAAATTACATGTCAAAAACATAAAATTCAACTTTTCATAGTACCAATTATCAAAATATAAACATTGCATTAGTTTCTAGATTGATCATAATGTTACACACACACACACATAAGTGGGGTAAATATGTGTCGTTTGAGTTATTTTCATACTATTAGAAAGTAGGAGATATCTAAATAAATATAATAATCCATTTTCAATTGTCATCTAGTGGTCAAAGTTACAATGAGGGTTTTGATGAATGAGAATGAAAAAAGGATAAATTCAAATGATCAAAGGTGAGGTCACACATAGGAAGCATTTATAGGTAAATGTGTAAGTTTATCAAGAGTGACATATTTACATAGTACATATGGACACTAATGGTAACCACTAGATAGTACCAACTACCATAGGGGTAAGACTCTATTGACAACACATATAGAGATTTTTAACCTATTTTTTAGGTTTTATCAGCTGATGACATGTGTAATAATTAGTTATAAGTAAAAAACACCTTGTTTGAGTAACCCATAACTATAATTAGCTAAGTAAACCTACCCTCATTCTTTATCAATTCTAATTGGAACAACACAATATCTAGAACATAAATTTCAATTCAGATTAATACCATTTTTATATATTCTACATAATATGATTATGCATAGATTTACATTATTTTAGGGCCCATAAATACAAAATATTTAAATCATTTTGGTGAACCTGATCATTTATTTGAGCACCAAAAACCCTAGTTTTTCTCTTATATTAGGATTTCATAATTTCTTAGTGTTTCATATTTGAGCACCAAAAACCACATATGAGAAACAACATGTTAATCTACCCTTTAGAGGCATAGATATTCATTGGTTGTTCAAACTATTATTTATACTAATTTAGTTCATATGTCTACACATATGGATAAACAAGTGATACACCTAATTTACCTACTATGGGGATAAAACACAATTTACTCCTTAGATGTTTATGGCTATTCCTATGCAACACATTTTCTTTCCTCCTAGTCTTGTAACTATTTTGACACCACCTATTTATAATCAATATAATATTCCTACCAATAAATTACTTATACAACAAATCTTAGATATTCAAGCCAAGGTTTATAATATGGAACAATATTATCATATAGTGGGTCATTCAAAACAATATCAATCATTATTACACAAACATTTAGCCCTAGATATTTATAGTTATCCATTATCTGTATGATTCATTTCACCTAAGCCTACTCCATTAGATGGTAAATATGATATAAAATAAAATATTATAACCTTCCATATATCATTATTATACTATACATTTAATTATAAGTTACTAACAAAGAATTTTTATAGGAGGTTAAGGAATATTACTTGGAATGGTTTTATGACCTTCCTCTTCAATTATTACATGCATTCAATCCTTTATTTAACCAATTAATAATTCACTTCTATATAAAAATTATGGATAGGGTATCCTATGCTTAAATTGTGAAAATAAAACAAGGACATAACGATCTTATTAGTAACTATATGTTTTTTTATAAGATTATGATTTTAAAGATGGAAATTATATGGTTGAGAAGAAATTTAAAAACATATTTAAGTAAATCCTTATTGCAAACATAAAAGAGTCTATTATTTTTAAATTCTTTCAATATTTAAATGAAATGCGTTATATATATATAAATATTATGAGTTTAATCTAATCACCATGAATAATTAAATTTGTGGGACCAACCATCCAACTTATTCTAATGCCAAGTTTCCAAGAAAACCATATTAAAGCCAATGATAATGAAACTAAATGAGGTTAATATGACATCAAAAAATATCAATATGCTTGTCCTTTTGGCTCCTTAATAGATTAATTATTAGTTATTATCATAACCTCCTTATATGGTATTAAAAAATTTACTTGAGTGCAATCTCATATCTCTCCCTTCTCCAATAAACATTGATATGACAAAATCATAACCTAAGGGGTTTGATATTAATTCATATTTTTAGTCTTCATAAATACATAGGGAATTAAACTAATATATTATTTGGTTTGAAGAATAAGATATAAGACTTAATTGAAAATAAAACTATTGAGCTCAATGATTTTAGCACACCTACTAATGATTTAGTTTCAAAACCTAATATGAAGATTAAGATATTTTTTTATCCTCCTAAAAAAATTTATTATAAGAAACCAATACTAATACTAAGGTAAATATGACTTACAGTGCACATCCTCCTCTGATTTCTTATGCCCTAAAAACTAAGGAAGCTCATCTTATATATTATTTTATTGGTACGCTTGTAAGTACATAAGTATGAAAACTTAAAATCACATTATATGAACATGATATTATTAATGATGATTTTACTAATGTGCCTTTTCTCATACATGACTTTATTGATTCACATCTTCTACACAATGTTATGTGGATCATGGGTTACGTGAAATCATATTCACTATGAAATTTTTTTACTAGTCTTGGGTACACACATTCAAACTTGATGAGTATGCCAAATATTATAAAATGTATTTGATGAGAATCAACAAAATCCTCATGGGGGAATTATGTTACCACTTATGGTAGGGCCTACAATTATTATTACTTGGTTCTTATTTTCTCCAAACATTAGTGTATTTGACATGATATTAGGATGACCATGAATACATAAGATATGTGTGCTCCCATATTTGGTACATCGATGTTTGAAGTATATCAATAGAACCTAAATGGTTGTGATTCAAAGAGTTACTTATGAATATCCTATCCAAACTAATACATTTACTTAAGTTACTCCATGATATCCTATTAAAAAACCTACTCATGTTCAGCCTCCCAACTAAAATTAGATGTAGCTAATTGAATTTCCTTGATGATTGATTCTAAAATCTGCTTTACATCAACAACATACTCAATTTTAGTATATGTTACCTATCTCCTCGTGTCCTAGGATTTTTTCACAAAATCTTTGTGAGTGTGTTCAAAAAATAACAAATATGTTTTCTCTTTACATAAAATTGAGTCCATAAGTTATAATGGCTAATAAAAATAAATAGTGCATACATGATCACATTGACTATGATGATGATAGTAGATATTTTATAACTCATGAGCATTTGCTTGATTTAGAAAATTATGCATATATTAATTCTCATCCACAAAATATGGAATTTATATTTATTGATCTAAGACCTACACTAGAGCATTGACAATGAATGATCATGTTGAAAACTTGATTATCATATTATTCAATAATATGTGATACACATGCAGATAAAAGATTTAATACATAATCTAAGATCATTATTATATATTACAATCTTATGATCACTATAATATATCACTCAATCCTAATTAAATTAATCTTTTAAACACCCATAGTAACTCAATCTTGCACACATTAAAATAATAACGTACACACTAAGCTAAGTATCCAACAACACCCCCCTTAATGAAAACATAGGACAAATAACCACACTCAATAACTATAATGTGCCTCTATGTATATTGAATATGGATTCAACACACACACAAATTGTGGTAACCCTCTTAACATGCATTAGAACCCATAAACTAATCTATGGAAATATAAACCAAACCAATCAAAAGTAGTGGGATGACCATCCTAAAACCCTTGTCAAGAACATGTTTGGTACAATACTATGGTATGAACATTCACTTCATCATCACAATAGGGTACAACATTGAAATTTATTACATTATTTTATTTTTCACATGACATACACAAATAAATTGAAAATAAAAATTTAAGTATGGGTCCTCATTGTCTTCATTTGAAGCCAATGTTTACAATCATTTCCACTAGATTGTGAATAACATAGGTGATGTTCACTATCACTAAAAATCACCCTCAACTTTAGCCTTTTTTGTGTAGTTTGGTTGTGCCACTATTTTAATGTATGAACCCTTTATTGGTAGTGAAATTTAGGTTGATGATGTCCTTCTAGCTCCATTTCATCCATCCTCCAATGGAATGATTATTACTCAGTAAAATGAATATATGAGGATAAATTCAACATTATGTTTATTTTTATATCCACCCTGACAATCTGAGCTATTACATGTCCATGAAATATTAACTAAGTTAAATTGGGACATAATTTTTAATTAAAAAAATAACATCCTTTAAAAATATGATTTTCTATTTTTGACTTATATAACACACAAAAAATGAATTTATTGAGATGGACTAATATGACAATTGATATGGGTATAACTAAATAGTTCTGTAACTAATTACTAGACTATATGCCTAAAGATTGAAATTCACCACATTTTAAATAATGAAAAGTATATTAAATAATCCAAAATTATTAAATAAAACAATAAAAAATATTTAAAAAACTAAATATTAAAAAAGAGTCTACACACTTGATAAACAAAATATTAACTACATACAAACTATATGCTAAAGAATATGACATACACACTAAAAACAAACTTTATATATATATATATATATATATATATATATATATATAGAGAGAGAGAGAGAGAGAGAGAACAAACCAAGAATTTCTAATTAAAAAATAATATATATTTTTCATGTATGTGATAGTGCATTAAGATTAACATTATAAATCCTAAATAAAAATTTAAAATTTAAAATACTCAAGTCATAAAAAACAAATGAATATAATACTATTTGTCATTACGAAGGGATTATCTCAAGAACATTCATAAATGACAAATGAAAATGAGGAAATAAATAAATCACAAATCAAAGTTACCTCTCAAGATGAAAATCAAAAATGAGAAAAAAAATTTAAAGTGGGAAATTGAATGTATCAAATAAAAACCCATGTGATATTATAAGAAGGATTGGAACAAAAATATCTACAAGTACAATTTATAAGAAAGAGAAAATTTAGAATATAACAGTGAGAGAGAGATATGAGTTTTAAGTGAGGAAATGATGGGATGAAGGCTATTTCATAGAGCTCAAGGAAAAGAATGGGAGTTAAAAGATATCCCATGATTACCTTACAAGCCTCCTTTGTGTGTGTCACTTGTGGCCTAGTCCCTTATAAAATGAAGGGAGGTGTGTTCCAAGTGTGGGAAGGGGTTACTAATGCAAGTAAGTCAAAAATACTAAAGGATAAAAAATAGGTTAGTGACACCTCATGAAATCTAGATTTACGTGAATTTATAATTTACATAAATAAAAACTCCACACACATAAAAAGCGAACTTAGGATAAAATAAATTATCCTAAATAAAGGGTAATCCCAACACTCCCCCTTAAACTTTATTTAAAGGCTTACAAACAAAAAATAAGGGAGGTAACATTACTAATTATCTCCTTTGATGAGAATTTCTTTAAATCCTGACATATTAAAAAAGAGTACAAACTTTTCTTTACATAATGGTTTAGTGAAAATATCAACCATTTAATCTTCAGTAGGATAGAAAGAGAGAAATTTGATTGTCTGCAAGAAGTTTACACTAAAAGTGATGTTGAATTTCAATGTGCTTAGACCTTGCAAGAAAAAATGGTTTTTTTGTTAAGGAAATGGTATTTTGATTATCACAAAAAATTGGAGTAGCTAAAGATTACAGGTGACCCAAATCTATAATAAGTCTTTTAAGCCAAATATCTTCATTAGTAGCATGATTGCAAACTTTATACTCAACTTCCATAGAAGATAAGGACACAGTAGTCTAATTTTTACTATTTCATGAAATTTTGTTGGAACCCAAAAAAATAGAAACCACTTGTGGATTTATGATCATTAGGATCACTAACTCAATCAAAGTCTAAATAACTTGCCAAAGAGAAATTGTTATTTGAGGTATACTCAATTCCAAAAGTTAGAGTAACTTTAATATAATGAATACTTATTTTATTAGATTTTAAATGAGTAGATTTAGGTTTATACATAAAATTAAAAACCAATACAACAAAAAAATAAATATCAAGATAAGTATGTGTAAGAACAAACTGCTAACTAATTGTTTATAGAGAGTTGGATCAATAGTTTCAATTTCTATGTCATTAAGTAATGTGACACCAAGTTCATAAGGGGTAAAAATAGGTTTACAATCTAACATATTAAACCAAGATAACAAGTCATATACATATTTATATTGAGAAATATAAATTATATCTTCCTCTTACCAGACTTGGATGCCTAAAAAGTAATTTAAGAGACACAAATCAGTCATTTCAAAGGTATTCTTCAAAGATTTTTTAGTGTAAGAAACTATTTAACTATCACTACAAGTAATGATTACATCATAAACATACAAAAAAAATATAATTATGTTATTTGGATTGTTTTTGACAAAAATATTAAGATCATTAGAACTACGAGTAAAGCCTTGAGCTATAAAAAAATTAATAGATTTTAGAGCAGTATTCTCTAGGAGATTGTTTCAAGCCATAAATAGATTTATTTAACTTGAAAAAAATATATGTATTGCCTTTATTAATAAAACAAGGGGGTTGAGACATTTAAATTTCTTCATGTAAGTCAACATTTAAAAAATCACTCATAACATCCATTTGATAAATAGGATAATGCATGTGAGAAACTAAAGATAAAATAATTTTAGATGTGGGCATCTTATCAATAGGTGAAAAGGTTTCATTATACTCAATTCGTTCAATTTTTAAAAACATATAGCCAATAATCTATCCTTATATTTTTCAATTTTATTATTAGAATTAAACTTAGTTTTAAACAACCATTTACAACATACCAAATGATGTCCTTTAAGGAGAGGGACTAAGTCCAAAGTGTTCTTATAAATCAAATACTTGTATTCATCATTCATAGCATTTTCTCAATGAGGGTGACCTTGAACTTGTTTTAGTGTTGTAGGGTCATTATTGATCATAATTTTATACATCAAAGCATAATTAAAAAATGGTTGCATAGTTATAGGAGTATCATTAGAATCGACATCAATTCTAAAAGCTTCTATAGTAGTTTTGGCCCACTTTGGCATAGATTTAGGTGGAAAAAGACTAGAATAAGGAAAATGAACTTTAAGAACAACATCATTATACACCACATTATTATGATCATCACTTGATTCAATAGGAAAATAAACAAAAATTATATCAAAAGAATCTACATCGAAAGCATAATAAAGTACACCATTTTCATGAATTCTAACATCCTTGTTAGTCTTAATTTTGTTAGTTTGAGGATCATACACCATATAAAATTTACATGATTAATCATAACCAAAAAAAATAAAAGTGTCTACTTTAGAATTAAACCTCTTTCATTTTTCTGGGGAATATGAATAAATTCATCACAACTAAAAACACTTAAATACTTTAAATTAAGTTTTCTACCACTCCAAACTTCTTTAGGGGTAATATTCAAAACAACTTTAGTGGGAGTCCTATTGATTAGATATAAAACACAATACATAGTTTCAACACAAAATTTTCAATGAATATTCTTAGCATGCAACATACACCTAGTCATTTTTGTGATAGTCTTATGTTCACATTCAACACCAACATTTTGCTCAGGTGTGTAAGAAATAGTTTTTTCATGCTTAATACCATGTTGCTTACACTATGTAAGAAAATCATTGTTAACAAATTTAGTTCCATTTTTAGTTATTAGTATGCATAAATAATGATGATATTCTTTTTCAACAAAGACATGAAACTCATTAAAAGTGTCTAAAACTTAATCTTTAGTTTTTAAGAAGTAAATTCAAACTTGCCTAATATAATCATCAACAAAAGTTAAAACATACTTTGCACCATTAATATAATGAGTTTTAATAAGACCTAAGAGATCAATATGAAATAAATTAAGATTTTCATTAGCATCCCAAGATTTATTCTTAGGAAAAATTTCTCTATGAATTTTTCTAGCCATACAACCACTATAAATAGAATCAATGGGAGGAATTTCAAAAAAACTTTGCACCATATTAAGTTTATTCATAAGTTTAATACTTTGGTAGTTAAAATGAATTAATATTTAATTCCACAAGTTAGCATCATTAGAAGCAAGAAAATAATGAGAAGAGGAGGAAAAAGAAAATCTAGTAAATTTAAATAAATTATTATTATCTAAAAAAGTAGCAACTATTTGAAAATATTGATTAGCAGATTTAACATAACAAGTGTTGTGAAAGAATTTTAATTTATAGTCCCATTTTCATAATTGAAGAATAAAAATCAAATATAATTTTAAATCAAGTACAAGAAAGACATCATGAAATTTACCATTAGGTATTTCAACAATTCCTATGGCTTTAACATTGCAAGAAGCATGATTTGTAAAACTTAAATGATTGTTAAAAGATCTGGTTCTAAAGAATTAAATAAATTTGCATTATATGTCATATGTTTAGTAGCACTAGAATCAATAATCCATTCAATGGGAGAAGCATGTAAAGAACAAGTAAAAGCAACTCTAGTATTAGACTTATATCTAGACTAAGTCTTAGTGTTAGTAATGCTAGAATTTTCTTTGACCTTAAGCTTTCCATTTTTAATATCATGTTTCTTATTAAAGCAATTAATTTTATCATGAGTATTTTTTCACAATAACTAAACTCTAACTTTTTCTTAGGTTTACATTTTTGATCTTTTTTGTCATGTGTTTTATTAGACTTAGCATGTTTTTTTTCCATGCTTATGTTGGTGCTTAGAAATAATTTTAATTAGTCTTAAGACTACCAAATTGAATTAATTTTTATTATTCTTAATCTAAAAAAGTACAAAATAACTCAAATGTCAATTAGACAGATAAATTAGAAAAAACTAATTACGAATGAATATTAGTAATAAACTATTGATGTTGGATGGTGGAGCCTGTTCTTATTTTAATGTTGAGTTCCCAATAGGGGTTGTTGGGGGAAACACCCCACACTAGGGTCTCCATTCAAAATATTGTAATTTATTAGTAAATCTGGACCATTCACTATTAGGTCATAGATCCAATGGTATAAATTATGTTTTTACATTTTTTCTCTAATATGTAACCCTCCTTTGATATGAGGGCATTGTAATCATGGTGGCATACTATGTATGAGTAAATAGAATATTGTAGTGGTTATATTTCAAAATTTTCAATTCATTTGTTAAACTAATTAATAACAACTAGCTATTTTTCTGTGGACATAGCCCATATTGGGTGAACCATATTAAATCTGCGTCTCTATTATGTTTTATTTTCTATATTTTATTTCCATCTTTAATTCATTAATGTTTATCTATGTTTTATATTCCTAATAGTTTAAAATTTTGAGGCAAACCTGTTTTCATGATAATATGAATTAAATTCAAATATGAAAATTTAACACCTAAACTAGTGAGCTGAGAATGTAAAGAGTGAACTTTAATCAAAAAATTATCCATAGTTTTGAAATCATTATACTTTAAACTATACAATTGATCTATAATTTTAATTTTACAAGATTCATTCACAAAATCATAAATAAATTTAAGCTTAGACCAAGCAATAGATACAAGAAGACAATTATCACATATAAATGTAATTTCGAGGTCATGGTTATGTCAATCAATCCTAAGGCCTCATCATTTTTTCTTGCCATTTCCCTTGAACTTTAGAAATGGTATTATTTTCATTAGGTTTGAGGTTTGTGCCATATACTATACACACCAAGTGTTTAAAAGTGAATATGTATTACATATGCGATTTTCATAAATGATAATTGGTGGACATGAATTTAAATTCAAGCAACAATTAAGTCATGCTATGAAATCTCACCTAATACTCAGAAAGTGAATAGGCAAGAAATAACAACTTAAAATGAAGGAGGTATAGAGGAGGGACAATAAGGAAAAAAAATTAGACTTATCCAAACTACAAAAGAAATATCAAGGAATAAATGGAATCCAATAAAGGATTAAGAATTTCATAAAAAAAAACTTTAAGATGGCTAAAACGTGTCCATGTTAAACTGAAAGAGATAATAAAAATTGTTTAAGAAACTTTTTTTATGATTAAACTTAAGTGTAGTCATATAGAATGTGATAACTAGTTACTTGAGTGTGGCTTGTGACACCCAAACCATAGGCCCTTTTGTTTGCTCTCATGACCCTCATAGGCATCTTTTCACTGATTCCCAGTGATCCATAACATTCTAGATAGTGATTCCACATCCTTCAAGTATCATTTATAGTGATGATTCCATCCCGTAGGTCTCATTCCTTCAGGACAATAGCACCCAACTTGAACTATAGCATCAGACCCTATAGTGTCTACTTTTGACACTCATGTCCAAATGCATTTTTATTACCAATGGCCATTTCCTTATGGTTCTTATCCTCCTTCTTGGTGTCCTAACGTGAATACATTAAAACCATGACCAAAATTTCCCTATAAAATCCCATAAAATTTTCATTTATAATGGTTTGTAAATTATTACAAAGAAAGCAATAATACAAGCAAAACCACTAAGGCAATTTTCTCGGTTCTTTGCATACAGTCAGCCAAAATAACTACAAGTTTATTTAAACACTCACACCAATCCCTAGCCACCTCAAGAAAATCTAGCTTAGCATTTTTAATCTTTGTATAAACTATTACACAAAGCACATCAAGTGAGAGAACTACATATAACTTGATCCCTCTTTAAAGTATTAGTATGTAAGCAGCATGCCCACACAAGGGGTGTGGATACACATTTAGTGCATCTTACACACACTAACCCCCTCTTTCCCAAATTTTGTTAAAGCATAATGAAGTCTAGGTTTTGAATACTAAATCATCTCTATAAAGAGTTTTTCAGACATCCAATAGTCAAAATTTCATAAGTAGACTCATACAGATAGTGAATAAAACCCAAAAAGCTCAAGTCTCTTGGATAAAAGTGGTAGAAGAAGACTATAGTGTTAGACCCTAGGGTATCCTATTTTGGCACTCATTTACTTTCATAAAATGAAAGCCAGATCTTTATTTGTGACACTATCCCAATCCTACATAGCAAATTTTAGACCCTATCTCAACCGTCTCAATCTATTTCCAACTAAGTCTTATTTTCTCCACATTTATTAATATTTTTAAAAAAGTTAAAATTACAAATAAATTATAGAAATCAGTAAATTAATTATTGAAATATTATTTATTGATTTAATTAACTTAGATCCTTAACTAAATTAGGAATAGGAATCCAATATTCCTAAAATAGTTAAATCATTTGGTGAACCTAACTTACGTCATTTGTGGATAAAAACCCTAGAAACCCTAGGGTAAATTCATTGATAATTGTTCCAATATTTTTCTTATTTTTTATTTGCCTATTTAAATTATAAATTTAATTTAATTTTTAAAATTCCATAGTAATTTTTAAAAATTATTTTTCTTCCAAACCCTAGTTGCACATACTAGGTACCTTTAAATCAAGAATTTTCCAATAATTTTTTGATTTTTTTGACCAGTATATTTAAATAAAGAATTCACATTAATTTTTAAAATTATTTAGTAATTTTAAAAATAATTTCCTTTAAACCCGAGTTGTCTATATTAGATCCTCATATTTTTCTAGCATATTTCTAATTTTTCTTGAATATTTAAATCAAAAATTGCACATTTAATTTTTCAAATTTTCCATAATAATTTTGAATTTTTTATTCAAATCCTAGTTGCATATACTAGGTCCCTTTGCTTTTTGATGTATCACCTTAAATATAAATCAAATTTCACATAAAATCAAAAATAGATCTCACTTCTTTCAAAACATTTTTTGCAAATAATAAGGAGTCCATACTTGGTCCTATCATGTATATGAATGATGAAGTTTACCATATGTTAATGTAAAAATTCATTATGGTATTTTCATGCTTACTTTTCATAGTATGGAATGATATTAAGAAATTTAATTCTAAACATGTTAGATCCCTTTCCTCATATTTTCCCAGCATTTTTTTTATTTTTCTTGAATATTTAAATAAAAAATTGCACGTTTAATTTTGAATTTTTTTCAAACCCTAGTTACATATAATAGTTCCCTTTAATTTTTGAGGTATCATCTTAAATATAAATAAAATTTCATAAAAAATCAAAAATAGATCTCACTTCTTTCAAAATATTTTTTGCAAATAATGAGTCCATACTTGGTCCTATCATGTATATGAATGATGAAGTTTACCATATGTTAATGTGAAGATTCATTTTGGTCTTTTCATGCTTACTTTTCATAATATGTAATTATATTAATAAATTTAATGCTAAACATGTTATATCCATTTCCTTCAAGGCAACATTTATTTTTATTTAATACAAGGCTTCATTACATACTTTCTCTCTCTCATATGGAATAATTTTCACGTCTATGTTGCTAAACATATTAGATTTGCCATATCACAAGTTAAAAGTTTTTTATGCATTAATTCAAAATTCCATGCTCTCTATCCCTTATTTGATATCTCTCTTATGGAAATTTTTTAAAGGTTATATTGATAAACATATTAGAAATATCATATTACATGTCAAAAACATTTATGCATTAATGCATAATTCCATGCTCTCTATCCCTTGCTTTCTATCCCTCATTTGGAATTATTTTTATAAAAATATTTTTATACAAATTATAACTCCAATTTCATGTATTTTATCCCACATACATGGTTTCTACCTAGAGTATCCATTACATAAGCTAACAACCACTTGTCAAGTTTTAATCTCATATCTTATGCATAGGAAATAGTTTCCTTCTCCTCCTTTCCCCCAAGAGGATGATAGCTACTTTCCCTCTAACTAGGTCCATGCTATCACCCCTCCAAAAGGTAAGGAAACCCATACTATTGTGCCTAATACATACATTTAGCCTATATCTTCTTCAAAACCTCTTCAACATATGTGCTTACATGTTTAATGAAAATCAAATAGGGTTTGCACTTGTGAGACTCTAAGGATCAAATCACTAGTATGAGAAAGTTATTTTCATATTTAAAAATAAAAAAATAAGATATTGCATGAAAATATCACAACATTGGAAAGTTAGATTATAATACAAAATCCTCAAAGACATCCTAGTGATAATCATCTATATGCATCTTCACTACTCAATTGGTTACAAGTAATGCTCCATATCAAAACAAGAAATCATAACAAAGTAAATATACAACAAGTGATTCAAAAAGAATTCAAAGATAAAATAAGAGTTCAAGTGAGGTACAAAGGGAAATGATTAAATCTAAGTTGATCAAATAATCTCCTCTACATTCAATGAGAAAATCTAAATATTATGCATATCTTAGAATGCATGGGCATCACACAGATTCATGTTTGGCATTGAAAAAACATATACAATAGATAATTACTAATGAGGACCCTATACAAGGTAAATCATTCAAGAATTCCATAGTGACATAGGAACACATTCACAAAGTGTTAAATCTAAAAACAGTACAAAAGTGATTACCAAAGCATAACTTAAAACAACAAAAGGATCAAAAAGAAAAAGCAGAGCAAGAAATAGTATCACAAGCATAGGCAAAGATTGAAAAAGATGAAAATCTACCTCTCTAAAATAAGGCTCAACTTTCAAAGTAGTATGGGTTTGGTCAAAAATATCTACAATAGTTTGACTATCAAGGTCAAAGGTTGGCAAGCATGCTCAAGGCATCACTACTCCTATTCTAGCAGTTGATAATGTTTGTCACCAAGTTTTGGGATTTATTGAACATCCTAAGGAAATTCATTCAAAGACATAATTTATCAAAGGAAAAGATCCAGATACAAAAAAAGTCAACACTAGCATTCCATTGGTTCAAAATCAATATGATAATGATGAGTGGAATAATATAGGTTATTATGATTTCCAAGATACCAACAATGAATCCAAATATTCATATTCATATTAAAAATGATTCCCTCATGCTTCACAATCATGAACAATTCATTTGATTGATACATGACACCATGATAGAGGGTCTCTGATGAGACTCATCGGTTAGTATCATTTCTTCTCAGCTTATTTATACATAGTTTCTTATGATTTATTGTACATAACTTATATTAAAAATTAAAAAAACACTCAAATATGTTAAAATACCAAAAAAAATATAAAATTTCAATATACAAAAACAATCAAATATGCCAAAACACCAAAAATAATATAGCATTTCAAAATATAGAAACATTCAAATAATTCAAAAACACAAAAACATTTCAATTGTATGCATTATCCAGATTTACATTTATACTACCATGTTAGACTTACATTTGTTGTTATATGCTATTCTTTGTTGATTTATCTACATTACCATGCTTTACTTGATCTTCTTTGAGTGTGTGTAGTGACATCTAGATCCTTGATTGCTTCACTCTACCTATTGAAGGGGCATCCTACTTCTACAATCGAGACATACATAGATATATCTACCTTAAAAAGGCATTTTTTACATGATTAAACCATCTAGGTTATTTCATTCATATGTTTCATACTCTATTTATCATGTTGATGTAAATTACCTATGAGCTTACATAGATTACTCTATCAACATTTCACTAGCATATAACACTTGTGTATTTTTTAGCATATACCTAGTCTTGTACTATGTCTTGCATACTTTCAACTCTTGCTTTGATTAGTTAGATGTGATTGCATTTCCAATATTACATGCCTTTATTTCTTACTTTGTGTCACTATATTGATTGGATTTCTTAGTTCCTATTTGTCTCATGTATGTGTCTTAAGACATTTGCCAATGTCCTTTGCTTCTATTCTTGTGTGTGCCTTAGGAAATTTGCCAATGTCCTTTGTTTATACTCTTCTATGTCATTGTGTCTTTAACATCAACCTTTCTTATTTCAATTGTATGTGTATGTGGTATTTGAACATACCTTGTATGCTTGTTTTCTAGTTTGAGTGATATGTGCCCATATCCCTTATTTGTTTGGCCCCTTGGCTATTTTTGTAGGATTCTTGCCTTGTGTGATTTTTGATTTTTTGATTTTAAATTATTTATAATTCCATGATCCACATCATGCATTATCTTGCTTTTTTGGATGCCATGATGGACATCATGCTCCATCCCTCCATGACAACTAACAACTAACACTTTTAGTTCTAGTTCATTATATTGTACATGTTATTACATTTTTATATCGATCTAGGCATACTCCTATTGATATAACAATCTCCATTACAAACCTTGTTATATCTTGAGATGTACTATTGATTATCATTGCTATATCATGTATTCTTGTAGCATAAAACACTTGTAGGGCTCTTTCATCTAAGGAGAGTCATTTCAAGTTCTTAATTCCTACCCTCAAAAGAGGGGGAAATAAATAGGGGTTTTGTCACAAAGATCAGAGCTCCTATTGGTAAAAAAATATACATATAGAACACCTAGAATAACAACCAGACTTTAAATCAAGTAGACTAAAACAATCATCAATATTAGCTCAAGACAATAATACCAAGATTGGATTACAACACTAGATAATGGGTGTCTAATTTTGATGTTCCTATCGAAATAACAAAAAGAATTAGGTTTTCTAGACACAAGCAAAAAGGTAAGCTCAACTATAGTTTTGCACATATAGACCAATTTAGATTCAACAGTTTTATTACAAATTTTCTTAGAGAATCTAGATATAGGGGCATCATGCATGGCATGATGGCTCTCACTTCTAGTTTTAGATTAGTAAATTGGTATAACTTCAGATTAGAATCCATGTTTTAGACACCAATGATTGGGGGAAATGTGCATGACACATTTGACTTCATTTATTTTTGAGTTTAGTTTATTCCCAGGAATTATTAGTAGTTGCATGCGTTATTCCATCTATATGTTGTTTCCATAATTTTAGAATGGCTTTTATACAATACTAACCTCCACATTTTTGAGTGGTTTTCACATAAGCCTCTTACCCAATTTTAGAGTGGCTTTCATACAAACCTAATCTCCACCTTTTATAAGTTGGCCTAATTTCTAGTACACATTCATCTATCCATGCTAAATTATCAAATTATATAGCATTCATGGGCCTCAAGATCCATATCATATGACACACATTCATATTGGTATTAGTTTATAGCTTCACTTCATGGGGCAATGATGGAACCAAAGGACTAGCTAGCCTTTGTATTCTTGAGCCACCTACTCAGAGGGATTGGACATATAGTCCAAATATCGATTAGCACATGCATGATATCATAGATTGACTTAGTGGGTGACAATGGAGCCAAAGGGTCAACTTTTGCATTCTTGAGCCACTCTCAAGGAATTGAGCACTTAGCTCTATTCATGATATTACTCTTGATAAAACACATACCCAACATTTACTTAGCATCATCCACCATCACTCAACATCACAATAGGTTTTATATTAGTTTGCATACTTGATGAGGTGTATTGATTCCTTTCTCTTTCTCTCTCTCTTACCCAACTTTATACATTCTTATTTTATATATAGTGTATCTAGTAAGAATCGATCTACTCTTTGTTTTTTCTTGTAGATTTATCAGTTCATAAATATTCTCTCTCTATGCATATAGACCATCACACAGTTTCATGCACTTAACCATTACAAGTATGTTTAGGTACACTTTCTATTTTTCCTTTATCCTAGTATTTCACTTTGTTGCATCACTAAAATAAAGTTGGAGGGAGGGGGGGTTGGAAATGTAGTCATATAAAATGTGAAAATTGGTAAGTTGAGTGTGGCTTGTGACACCTAACCCATAGGTCCCTTTTGCTTGCTCTCACAACCCTTATAGGCACATTTTCACTAATTCACAGTCATCCATAGCCTTCTAAATAGTGATTCCACCTCCTCTATTTATCATTTCTAGTGATTATTCCATCCCCCTAGGTCCCATTCCTTTAGGAAAATAGTTCCCAATTTGGACTATAGTGCTCTACCCTAGGGTGTCTATTTTTGACACTCTTA